>PVIJ01009240.1:0-10311 GCA_004024925.1 Scalopus aquaticus
TCAGGAACTGCTCCTTTGCCAGTCTATCACTAACTGAGATGAAGATTTGGTCTCTGCACTTGACTCGGCCAAAGCGTGCTGGGAGATGCAAAAGACATAAGATGGGGGTGGAGGAAGGACCTGTAGGATTGCCACGGGCTGTGAGGCGTTTGGGGAAATGGCCAACAGAGCAGTAGCCCTGAATGCTTCGGCTTCCTTCGCGCCAGCTGCTTCCCTTAGCAGTGTATCTCAATGAATCCTCCTTTTCTGGTCTGCACTCTTCTCTGGAGAAACTTGTCTGGCAATGGGGGAACATAGAACTGGCATTCGAGAGGTAGGGCGCCAGGAGAGATGGTAGGGGTAGCTTTGGAGCGGCTGGATGATTATCTTTTCGGATCAGTGCAGTCTAGTGACTGGCATCCTGAACGCAAATGTCTAGAAAGAGTCCAAGATAGCACATGTGCTGGGCTGGAACTGAAAACCCGTCAGAACATTCCTCTCAATGAAAGTGCCTTTGGTTGAGGCCAGGCAGTTACTCGGCGTGAGGTGGGTTGGGCTGGACTGGTGTGCTGTGCTGGTCAGGGCTGCGCAGTACCCTGGTGCCTGCTGCACGGGGCCCGGCCAAGATTAGACTCACAATGGATTTCTAATGGGAGGCCCTGGGCCATGCTACCATCTGCGCCAACTTCCAGGAAACTAGCCACCTAGGATTTCAGGCACACGCAAACACAGAAAAGGTCCGTTCGTTGGTCCTTTGGTTCGTTCTTTCATGCATCCATCCATCCATCCATCCATCCATCCATCCATTCATTCATTCAACCACCCAAGCAACCAACCAACCAAAGTCGGGGTGGACCTTGAGCGGGCAGTTGCCGGGTATGGCTATTTTCAAAGTCCTTAATAATTCCAAGCTCCAGGTTTGTCTTTGAATGAAAACGGCTTGGAAAGGGAAACAAAGGAAGTGTGGAAAGCCTGAGAGCTTTCCCTTCCCCACAGCACTAAGAGCCCAGCACAGCCCCGGCCCACTGGACTCCTCTTCCCTTCAGTAGGCACCACCCCGCTGCGGCCAACAGGTGGCGCTGTGTCCCAGATTTATTTATTTGTATAATTTAATTCATGATTTCTTTGTTGGTTTGTCTCTTTATCTATCTATCTATCTATCTATCTATCTATCTATCTATCTATGTATCTATTTATATATTTATTCATTTATCTATCCTTTATTTATTTATGTGTAGGCGATATTCCTTTTCAGAGACAGTTTATGGGGCTCTCAGACCGCTGAGGTGTGCAATATTTTGGGACAATCAGAAGGGACGATTTGCTTGCCTATGAGGTACTGGCAGGTGTTCTAAAACAGTGAGAAACCCGATGGTACTTGTTTTGCGCTGCCTCAGTTTGACAATTTTTCTTGGAAGTGACAACGCTTCCCTGTCCCTTTTGAACTTTGCAGAAGAAACCAAAGAGGGCACATTCACGACATGTGTCTCCCAGGAGAAAAGGGGGAGATTTTGTGGCGCTCTCCTGAGGTTCCACACAATGTCCTTTGGTGAAATAAATGAGGGGCTACCCAAATTTCACTTTGATTTAGATTTCTGGGAAGCTTTCTCCAGCTGTCGGAAAACAGCAGCAGCCACATTGAATCTCTCTGAAAGCTCTGGCTCAACTCAGGAGTGGGGAGTACCATGTTGACAATCTCCTAACTGAAACCGTTGACCTTGGAAGGAAACTCCCATTTTGTTTTCAACTCCCATGATTTGGACACTCCCAAGACATGAGGCATGCAAAATAAACAGCCCAGGGAAGAGATGGAAATGAGAGCCGTCACCCCCTTCGTGTCCATTCCCAAGCCAGGGAAGAGTTTCCTATTGTGCCTGGTGAGATCCTGTTGTCCAAGGAACACTGGAGTGTGTTTGTGCGCGGGGGGCGCCCTGGGTGTGCAGCTGGTGAAGGGAGTGCAGGATGAAGCTGTGCAGAGCCACTGCCAAGGGGATTGTGAGCACACTTGGGCTTGCAGGCTGTTCCCGGGGCGTGGGAGCGCTGAAACGCGGCGTGCCCTTCTTCCTGCAAGTTGACTGGGGGTGGAAGCATAGGCGCGGCGGCTCCGGGGCCGGGCGGCCGCATAGGCGCTGCTCTGGGCCGTGCCTATATGGCTGCTGGAAATTGTGTGCGTGGCTCACGCAGGTGCTCACGCAGGTGCAGTTTCCCGGCTTTTCCTATTATTAAAGGTCTAAGATAAGGGAAAAATGCTATCTGAGGGAAGGAGGCAGGGAGGGATGGGAAGAGAGAGAGGAGGGGGAGAGGATAGGGAGAGAGAGAGAGAGAGAGAGAGAGAGAGAGAGAGAGAGAGAGAGAGAGAGAGAGAGAGAGAGAGAGAGAGAGAGAGAGAGAGAGAGAAAGCCGGGACGCCGCTTTACCACAAACAGCAAAGTTTCTCTAGAGATGAGGGTAACTTTGATCTTGCAGGGAGAAGTGGGCGTGGGGCTGGGGTAGTGCATTGCAGATTCCTAGGGAAAAGAAATGCAAAGGAGGACGCGGGCTCCCTTCTTCAAATTTGAAAGGAGCCCTTGGAAGTGGTTAGTTAAGATCTGAAATAGCCTCTGCATTTGTCTTTAACCTCCCAAAACCAAGAAATCAAAGGTGTCCTCATCAATCTGACAGATGCTTATGGGTTCTGACAGCAGGAACCCTCATCACTCACGGGTTCTGGGCCTCTTGAATAAGGATCCTTCCACCTGAGAGGAGGATGGGCATTTTGAGATGAGACTGCATCATAATATGGGTCAGGATCCTAATAAATACTCTGTGCCAGGAAGGCACAGAGCAGGTTCTTCATGATCCAGGCAAACGGGTAAGGGAGGAGTGCTATAGCCCTTGGTGACTTTCTCAGGCTTACTGCTCTTTCTACATCATTTGTACTGAGGCAATCAGATACAGGACAGGCAGGGTAGCTGGGGGGCCAGGAAGCTGTTAGGCCTCATTTTCCCTCTGTACAATAACCTTTTTGTGAGGAGGTTTGAATTATTTGTGGAAAAAACAGACACCTTCTGCTACTTGGCTTTTAGATAAATATTGATGCCATGTTATAGTTAATGAGATAATGTAGACCCTCACCCCCATTCCAAGGCAGCCTGGGTCAGCAAGAGGACCCACATGCCTTCTACCCAGTTGTTTATGCAAGGTCGTTCCCTTCAAAGTAAACACCTCAGATAAGACCCAGTCTCTGGCTACCTGGCATAACCGTTCTGTTCTGCTTCTGTAACATAGTTTGCTTGCTTGCCTTTTATGGAATTAGTAGCTGTACTGTAAGAGCACGGAGGGGCAGGTATAAAACCCCTACTGACCCCTGTTCGGGGCGGCACTTCTGCGGCTGGGGCTTTGGGCCAGCCGCTAGTGTAGCCTCCAGCACTGGGAAATTAATAAGGCCTCTGACCATTCCTCTGCCTTGTGATTATTGGGACACACCACAGCATTTGGGGGCTCCTGTCCGGGATCTGAGGCTGGGGACCAGTCCCTTGGGACTGATCAACCTGAGGTAAGTTTGTAAGTTTGGGTTCCAGAACATCTTGTCTTGGTTTGTGGACTGCAGGAAAGCTGGATGCAACATTACTTCCGGAGTCTGGGGTGGAGAGGAGATGTCCTCACCACCCTTTTGATAACTTGGTAACTAGTTTATTGGGCCAGTATTGATTGTTGTCTGTCTTTGTTTTGGTTTTAGTCTTTTTTGTGCCTTGGCAATAGAGCACTACTCAGCAAGGTACCTTGCTTTAATCTACATTTGTACAGGTCTATTAACATTGGCCTTTCTGATTAGTTTCCTGTTTTGTTTCTTCAACTTTAAATCCAAAATGGGCGCCTCTTCCTCCTCCCTCCCTCAGATGCCTCTCCATTATATGCTTGATTATTTCCAGGAATTTAAAAGGAAGGGGGAAGAAATGAGTGAATTGGGAGTGAATGTGATAACCTCTGAATGACTGTTTTTGAGTAGTGTGTGTGTTCCCTTTCCCTTGTTTAACCTTCACTTTGAATGAGACAAAAGACAAAATGTTGACAAAAGTAGAATGGAGTGGAGAACACCACCCTGGCTGGTATGTGAGGGACTCCCATTGTTCTCAGTAAACAGCTACCCGGAATCTTTGCTCCCGTACTGGGATCATTGGTAGGTCTGCCACCACCCAGCTGTGGGGGATAGGTTTCTCCTTTCCATCTTAATATAGTCTTCTTCTGGTCTGTTCTATAGGTAGCTATTTCTATTTTTGCTATGCTTTACACCTTTAAGGTCTGTTTGCTCTGTTTAAGGTAAAAACTGCTGAGTTACTTTGGATTTGTTAGCAAGCTATACAAGGTGAAAAAGGCCTCGAGTGCAAAGGGTTAATATTTTACTCTGTTTAAATGTGTGTGTTTAAAAGAAAGTTCATGCAATTCACAGAAGAGGAGTAATTAACCTGGTCTATGTTAACAAACTTGCTTCTAAGGTTTTTATTTAAACCCCTCTTGATACTGTCTTAAAAAGTTAACTGGTAATTGCTGGTAGCCATAATGGATTCCTGGAGATAACCTGAATTTTGTGAAGTCTAGATCAAAATAAAATAAAAAAAAAGAGGCCAAGAATATCAGACTGAAGTCCAAGAGGGACAGCCCTCTGCAGGCTGAGTCAGAGTCGTGACAGAGGATTGGAAATTGTTTTTTTTTTTTTAACAGGGCAAAGCCACTGCTGGAATTCTTTTGTGTGTATGGGGATCCAGCAGCAGGAGTCTCCTCTGCAAGCAGAGGTGTCTGTTACAATTTATTGCCAGGGGCAGACATCTTTACTGTAATTCTTATTAGCCACTTAGAAAAACTTTGTGTGTTAAATTTGAAGGACATTTAAGACATCCATAGGCCTGGGGAAAAGCCCGACAAAAGATTAATGGCCTTTCATGATGGCACAGGATATCCTAACCACTACATTTGCTTCTGTACATCTGCTTTGCTTAAGATAAGGGTGATGTATGTTTTCCTTAAGATAAAGGTAATGGTATGGATAAGCATAACTGGTATGTTTGAAAGAATATATAAGGTATGTGTAAAAACCAGAATGGGGCCTTTGAGTCCCTTTGGCTCAAGGGTCCTCAGCTGAGCTAATAAACTCTATCTATACCCTACTCTGTCTCCTGTCCTTTGGTGTCTGCGCCGGCCTAACATTTGGAGGTCCCACCTAGATCCTTGGCATCTCGGGGCCAAGGTCACAGACGCGCCCTTTCTTCGCTTCTTCCTTCCTTCGTGTCTTCTCTTCGCTGATATGTTGTGAAGAGGATGAGTGTGTGAGTGTGGCAACATCTGTTACCAGTCCCACGGCTACAGTTACTCCTACAGCTATGGGACTTGAGTGGGCTCTAACCTGTGGTTCTGTGAGGTCTGGAAAGGCTTAAGGGTACTTTTTTTTAAGGGTTTATGCCCCCAGGAAAAGACATCCTGGCACGAGATTAGTATGTGTGACCCAATGTCAAGGACCTCTTAAGACTCCACAAGGAGTCTGGCCAGGCAAGCGCCTAAGTTTTGCCCGACCTCGTGTGACTTATTCTGACACTCTGTGATTTTTTTTTTCTGATCTCCTCTTCAAAGGCGCCGAAGCCTCATCAACGACTATCTGGAAAGTGTGAGTAAAAGGGATAATCGTGATCACATGACAGTGGGTTAGAGTACCATTGTGAGGGGGTGGGTTCAAGTCCCACAGACATTGGTAAATTCCCAAGAAAAAGGTGACCAGTCGGAACGCTGGACGCAGCCATGATTCTGCTGGTCGAGGTGCCATGGAGACGTCCCTGGCAGCCTCTGGACGTATTGGGATGTACCAGCACTAAGGGAAATTTGTGTTGTCTTGTTTGTTTGTTTGCATTCGTTGTTGGAGTATGTAGTGTTTTGTCTGTTTTGGAGCAATGTAATATTATTTTTCCTACCAAAGATTTGATTAAAATGGGAAACTCCTCTTCCAAGTCCCCGACTGTTATGGATTTAATGATGTCTCACTGGTCGGATTGGACAAAAAGGGGACAAAAGTTGGGAGTGGAAGTAGATAGAGTCACCCTCCAAACACTCTGTGAACTATACTGGCCCAGTTCAATGTAGAATGTCCCAGCCAAGGATCTGCCGATCTAAACCTCTGTTACAGAATGTGGCAGGTCATTTTCAGTGAGTGGCAGGGGAAGGCCGGGCACCCTGATCAGATACCCTATATCGTCATCTAGATAGATATAGTAGAATCCAAGCCATCTTGGCTAAAGCCCCATTATGCAGCTAAGGTCCTCCTCTCCCACGTACAGCCCCCCTCCTTGGGCCCACCATCAGAAAATAGATGCCCGCAGTGCCCTGTTCCTGGGAATAAAAAGATAGGTCCCCTAGAGAAGAGTGGTGCACGAGAAGAGGACCCAACTCTCCAGGACTGGGGTCCCAACATACTAGACGACACCTATTTGACACCTAGACCAGATAAAGGACTAGATCAGAACGCTGCAGTAGCTCCAGGGGCTGCACTTTCCCTGGCCGCTGTAGCCCCAGGGATTGTACTTCCCCTGGCCGCTGTAGCTCCTGGGGCTGTATCTCCCTTGGCACCTCCATCGTACCAGGCGACAGAACCTCACGGGCTTTGGCTTTCCCCTCCACACACTCATAGTGGAACCTGATTCCAGGAGCCTTCGTGCCCTTCCGCACCCCCTGACCCCATCCTGCCCCTAATGCAGTTTCCCCAATACTGAGGGCCAGAAATGGCCCTGGTGTACCAGCCTTTCTCCTCCTCAGACCTTTATAATTGGAAGGCCCAGAACCCTGCTTTCTCTGAAAACCCCCAGAAACTTATTTGTCTCTTGGAATCCATCTGCTACGCACACATGCCCACTTGGGATGACTGTGAACAGCTCCTCGCTGTTCTCTTTACCACCGAAGAAAGGGACAAGATCAGGAGGGAAGTTTTTAAGGGAGAGTAGGGGTCTAATGGAAGCCCGACAACTGATGAGGCAATCAGCAATCTCCTCTTTCCGTCGACATGGCCAGACTGGGATGTGAATACCCCTGAAGGTAGGGAGCATCTCCAATCCTACCGCCAGTTTCTGTTTGAAGTTCTCCATGCCACCGCTAGGTGACCTACAAATCTATCCAAGGTCAGTGAAGTCCTCCAGGAGTTGGGGGAACACCCCTCGCACTTTTTGGAGAGGCTGATGGAAGCATATTGGACCTATACTCCGATTGATCCTGAGGCGCCGGAAAACAGGCGGGCCCTAAATTTGGCTTTTGTAGTCCAATCTGCTCCTGATATTCGGAGGAAGCTTCAAAAGTTAGAGGGCTTTGAAGGAAAGCTGACTAGTGAACTGTTAGAAGTGGCCATGAAGGTGTTCCACAACCGAGAGGCCCCAGAGGAAAGACAGTGTCGGGGGATAGCCAAGGTGTTAGCAACAAGTCTTGAGAGAGGAGAGGTACGGGACAGAGGAGACGTAGGCTGGGCAGGTATCAATACGTGATCTGATCTGTAAAGGATTCGGACACTAGAAGAGGGAGTGTCCCAAACTAGGGAAACAAGAAGGGAAGGAAAATAAGGAACCAATCCCTGTCTTGGAACTGGGAGATTGATGGGACCGGGGTTCTGACTCCCCCACAGAGCCCAAGCAAGACGGCAATCAGGGGAAATATGGTGGATTTTCTGGCCGACACTGGAGCAGCCTGATCAGTCCTTCACACACCCCTAGGACCTATTTCTAAATGCTCAGCCCTTATCCAAGGGGCGACGGGGAAGATCTCGTCCTATCCAATCACACTGTCAACCTGGCCAAGGGAACTGTAACTCACTCCTTCCTGTTAGTTGCTGAATGTCCAGACCCTTTGATGGGGAGAGACCTGCTCCATAAATTAAGAGCCACCATCTCATATAACACATTGTTTGCGGGTAGTTTTTATCACGCCCTAACAGGTTAACAGGTGGCACGGGCCATTTTTGCTAATTTTTTGCGCAAATGGCAACGTTCATTAAAATTACAATAACTTTAGTTTTACATATTTTTAATGAAACTTTTTGTGATTTACAGTATAAAAATATACTTATTTATACATTACCCACATTCTACCACTAGTCTATAAAAAAACATATAAATATGTGCCCCGCATACAATGTGTTAAGGAAGGAAAACCCATAGCCACCCTAAGCCCTCCCACAGACCACCATGACCTGATACAGACACTCTCATTGACCCTACCTCTGGAGGAAGAGCACCTTTTATATGCAAAACTGCAAGGTGACCAAGGCATTAAATTGCTTAAGACTTTGAAGGGGAAAGTACCCTTAGTATGGGCAGAGGATAACCCACCTGGATTAGCTGCTCATCTGACACCTGTGGTGGTACAACTCCTCAGTGGAGCTTCCCCGGTGGCAGTCCTCCAACACCCGATGCCCAGGAGGGTGCAAGAAGGGATTGCTAAACACATCCATAGACTGTTGGAGCACAGGATATTAGTTCCATGCTCCTCGCCCTGGAATACACCCTTGTTACCGGTGCAGAAACCAGGCACACAGGACTATCGTCGGGTCCAAGACCTACGGGAAGTTAATAAAAGGCTGGAGTTCATACACCCTATGGTGCCCAACCTGTACACCCTTTTGAGCCTGTTATCACCAGATTTACAGGTATACACAGTGTTGGACGTAAAAGATGTCTTTTTCTGTGTCCCCTTGGCACCCTCCAGGCAGCCACTATTTGCCTTGCAGTGGACAGATCCAGATACTGGACATTCAGAGCAATATACTTGGACCCGGCTGCCCCAAGGATTCCAGAACTCCCCAACTATCTTTGGGGAGGCACTGGCTGGAGATTTGGAAGAATTCAGGGCTACCCACACGAATTCGCAGCTTCTGCAATATGTAGATGATCTTCTGCTTGCTAGCCCTAACCAGGAAGTTTCCCTGAGAGACATGGAGGCTTTGCTGCATTACGTGAGCCTAAAAGAGTGTCAGCCAAGAAGATGCAGCTTTGCCGCCAAGATGTTACCTATTTGGGCTACAACCTTGTGAAGGGGAAGAGAAGGCTATCTGAGGCCAGGATCCAGGGCATTCAGCAAATACCGGTGCCGAGGTCCCGAAGACAGGTTAGGGAATTCCTAGGGGCAGTTGGCTATTGTCAGATCTGGATTCTGGGGTATGCAGAACTGGCAAGACCCCTCTTTGAGACCCTCAGAGGTGAAGAAAAGGACTGGATGATGACACCCCAGGCCGAGGAGGCTCTGAAGAACGCTCTGGTCTTGGCCCCAGCCCTGACTATCCTGGATGTCAGTAAACCTTTTTGATTGTATGTGGCAGAAATAAATGGCATAAGTCGGGGGATGCTGTCCCAGAAATTGGGGCCTTGGCATGGCCCCGTTACCTATCTATCTAAGAAGCTTGACCCGGTGGTGGCTGGTAGGCCCAGCTGCTTGCGAATAATTGCTGCCATAGCGGTGCTAGTAAAGGAGGCAGACAAGCTCTCCCTGGGGCAAGAGCTGACAGTAGTGACAGTCCATGCCCTAGATGGACTCCTAAGAGAATCTCCCCGTCAGTGGATATCAAATGCCTGCCTAACACATTATCAGGCCTTGCTGTTAGACCAGCCCCGGGTGAAAATCCAAACCTGGCCACCCTCCGAGTCAGACCAAGACGCGCCTCCGGTACATGACTGCCACGAGGTCATCCTCCAGACCTATAGCGGCAGGCCAGACCTGACGGACGAGCCCCTGCAGAATGCGGACCTGGAGCTGTTCACTGACGGCAGCAGCTTTATAGAAGACGGAGAGCGACTCGTGGGAGCCACGGTCTGCACCGTCAAAAAGACTCTGTGGAACAGCAGCCTGCCAAAGGGGACCTCTGCCCAGAAAGCTGAGCTTATTGCCGTGGCCCAAGCCCTGAAGATGGGAAAAGGGAAAAGGGTGAATATCTATACAGACAACCGGTATGCCTTTGCCATCCTGCATGTACACGGTGCCCTATATAAGCAATGAGGATTCCTCACCTCCATCGGTAAGGAGATCCAACACAAGGAACAGATCTTAGATCTTTTGGAGGCAGTTCGGGCACCCCGGGAAGTGGCTATCGTCCACTGCCCCGCCCACCAGAAGGGGCATACAAAGGAAGCAAAGGGGAACCGAAGAGCAGATGCAGTGGCAAAGGAGGCAGCCCGAACAACATTACCGGAGCTCATCTTCTCCCTGCCTGACCTGGTGCTGCCAACTGACCCTGGGTGCAGCGAGGGGGACGAGGAGAGAGGAAGAAGGCTGGGATTGGAAAAGATAGACGGATGGTGGAAGGACAAAGAGGAGAGAGTTCTGCTCCCAGAAGAT
>PVIJ01009240.1:10411-68195 GCA_004024925.1 Scalopus aquaticus
AAATGCTAGGGGGGGGGAGGAAAAAGGAATTATGATCGGGGTGGGGGAGGATCTGGTGCGAAGTCATTGGGAAGTGGACTTTACAGAAGTAAAACCAGGGCAAGGAGGATATAAATACTTGTTAGTTTTCATAGATACCTTTTCAGGCTGGGTAGAGGCATTCCAGACCCGAATGGAAGGAGCAAGGATTGTGGCTAAGAAAATTTTGGAGGAGATTGTCCCGCGATGGGGAATCCCCCTCACCATTGGGTCAGATAATGGCCCTGCATTTTCGGCACAGGTGTCACAGGCAGTGGCACAAGTATTAGGGACCAATTGGAAGCTCCATTGTGCCTACCGGCCTCAGAGTTCGGGCCAGGTAGAGAGAATGAATCGGACCCTAAAGGAAACTTTGGCTAAAATGACCCTAGAAGCTGGTGCGGAATGGGTGGCACTCCTCCCTATAGTCTTGATGAGAGTCAGGTCTTCCCCATATGAGCAGAAGTTATCCCCCTTTGAAATTGTATTCAGTAGACCGCCCCCTCTGACTCCCATCCGGGCACCTGATGCCCTCTTAGAAGGACCTGTAGATCTAGTCCACACCCTGCAGAGGCTGCAACCGGTACTTCATAGGAACTGGGCTACCATCTGCCAGGCTTTGGCGGGACAAGGGGAGTAGTGGGATGATAAGACCCTGCAACCCCCTCCTGCTTCTCCCAGAGATTGGGTCCTGGTCAAGCGACATGCCCCCAGTAACTTAGAACCCAGGTGGAAGGGACCTTATGTTGTTATTCTGTCCACTCCAACAGCAGTTAAAGTTGCAGGTTTGAAGCCGTGGATCCATTGGACTCACCTGAAGAAGGTGATGGAGCTGCCCTTAACAGAACGGTGGAGGATCACCCGGCCTGACAAGACGGACCCCCTACGAGTTAAGCTGACACGGCTTCCCCCGCAAAATGAGGACCAGCCCCATACTTCTGATGATGGCATTGCTAGGAGGGGTGGTGAGTGCGTTAGGTAACCCCCACCTACTTCTGAACTATATATTAACTCTCAGTCGGAATGTGGAGGGTGAACCTGTAAGCCAGCTGACCACACCAGGGGTCCCAACTCTTAAATTTGAATTTTGTGATTTGTTTGGGATTGATTCATTTGGGGTTTCTAACAGCACCGCACAAGACCTTTCACTAATGAGACGGAAGCGCTACCTAACATCAAGTGATAAGATGGAAAAGAGCTGGGCTTCTCCCCACGGGTCCGGAGTCCAGGATAAGGAAGTCGCCTTGAGGGGAACCCAGTTCTATGCTTGCCCAGAGGAGAGCCTCCCAAAGTGTGGAGAAGAATCTGATTATTACTGCAGGACTTGGGACTGTGTCACAGAGGCCACTTGGTGGCACACTAGTCCCACAATTGTCCTACGGAGGGGGCCAGATCCAGGAACGGAATGTAGGATGGGAAAATGCAACCCCATGGAGATATGGGTCAAATCTACGAAGCGTCAGGATTTGGGGTGGCTGGGGGGAAAACATAGGGACTAAGGCTATACATTACTGGGAGAGACCTGGGCGTGTCCTTCACCATTCAAAAGACCAAAATAGCCAGGCCCCTCCGACCCCTCAGACTCCTTTCAGGGCTCGGGTTTGGATGTTTTTTGTGACCCTACCTGATTCCAGTCCCAGTGGAAATAACCCCAATTAAAGAAATAGAGGAGACCAGCAAGGAAACTGCCATTTTGACCGGGCCCCTAGATAATAGGGTAAGTCTCACTTTAAAACCTAAAGAACAGGGAATTTTGGGAGTCCAAGACAATTCTATTCTTGTGATGTTGGATTCCATCCACCATCTGTTCAATCAGACTGCTCCCGGAATTGCCAAAGACTGCTGACTGTATATCAACCCAGAGCCACCCTTTTATGTAGGGGTGGGAGTTTCAGCTAGTGTGGGGGATTCCCCGACTGCTGTAAGGAACATTTCTCCCAACACAAACGCACACGCGGGGGCCGCTGTACATGGGGGCAGATCCTGAGAATAACCCTAGGGAACTTGCAGGGAATGGGAACCTGTTTTCGGTCTAGCAGATATGAGCTGGCCTCCTCAGTATACTCAGAGTACTGCGACCAGCCCTATGACATAGAGCAGACAGTTGACCAGACCCCTTACCTTTTAATCGCCCCAGAGAGAACCTGGTTTGCCTGTACTTTCATGTTGACTCCCTGTCTAGTTCTTACCTTGATGGCGGGGGAGGGGAAGACTCCTTCTTTGTGTGTCCTGGTCCACCTAATGCCCTGAGTATATACATACCCTGGGGGGTGAGGGGCGACAGCACATGGGACTCCCTCGACAACATAGAGCCCCTGTACTTTTCCCGATCTCAGTCAGCTTAGGCATTGCCGGCTCAATGGTCACTGGAACTGTTGCATTGGTCAAAACAGATCAAAACTGGAAGAAGTTGAGTGCCTTCATAGACATGGATTTAGCCGCACTGGAGTCCAATGTTAGACACTTAGAGCACCCCTAGACTCCTTGGCTGAAGTCGCCCTCCAAAATAGAAGAGGGCTAGACTTATTATTTCTGAAACAAGGCAGACTGTGTGTGGCCCTTCGGGAAACATGCTGCTTCTATGCTAACAACTTGGGAGTAGTCAGACATAGTTTGAGCCAGCTAAGGAAACGACTCCAGGACTGGGAAGAACAAATGAAGCAGGACACGAACTGATATGAATCATTTTTTAATTTGTCCCCATGGCTCACAAGCCTAGTGACGGCTGCTATCGGCCCCCTCGGGTTATTGCTTGCCATGCTGATATTTGGATAGTGCATCTTGAATAGAATTGTTGCCTTTGTTTCATCTAGGATTGATAGCGTTAAGCTAATGGTAGTAAGGCAGCGGTTTGAGATCCCAGGACAGCTAAATGAACCTGAAGCATCTGTCAGGTGACCTCATTTAGGGACAAGAAAAGGAGGGAATGAAGGATATTTAAGACATCCATAGGCCTGGGAAAAATCCCGCCAAAAGATTAACGGCCTGTCATGATGGCACAGGATATCCTAACCACTACATTTGCTTCTGTACATCTGCTTTGCTTAAGATAAGGGTAATGTATGTTTTTCTTAAAATAAAGGTAATGGTATGGATAAGCATAACTGGTATGGTTGAGAGAGTATATAAGGTATGTGTAAAAACCAGAACGGGGCCTTTAAGTCCCTTTGGCTCAAGGGTCCTCAGCTGAGCTAATAAACTCTTTCTATACCCCACTCTATCTCATGTCCTCTGGTGTCCACACTGGTCTAACAAATTGTTGCATTAACAATGTTTCATTTGGAATTCCAGTCCTAAGAAAACTAACTTCCAAGTCTCCCTTTTGCTCCTTATTGTAGAGAAACTAAGATTTAATGTTGTCTCACATTAAAAAAAATTATGGGCCTCCCCGGTGGCGCAGCGGTTAAGCGCTGAGCTGTGGAGCTGTCGGCAGCAGCGACGCGAGTTCAACGCCCAGCCAGGGAGAATCCCACATGGCGCAGCAGACCTCTCCTGCCTCGCCCGCTGCTCCCCTCAGCAGTGTATTTCTGATCTGCCTGTTCTGCTCCCCACTCTGTCTCTGGTGAACCCTCTCGCCGCCCCACGCCTCTGGCCTGTACCCCAGCTTGTATGTATAAATAAAAAATAAATCTTTAAAAAAAAAAATTATTAGGGGCCTCCCTGGTGGCGCAGCAGTTAAGCTCTGTGCTGTGGAGCTGTCGAGCTGTCGGCAGCGCTAGATGTGGGTTCAACGCCTAGCCAGGGTGGACCTCTCCTGCCTCGCCCGCTGCTCCCCCCAGCAGTGTATTTCTGATCTGCCTGTTCTGCTCCTTACTCTGTCTCTGGTGAACCCTCTCTCCGCCCCACACCTCTGGCCTATACCCCAGCTTGTATGTATAAATGAATAAATCTTTAAAAAAAATTATTAAAGGATATGTTTGTGTAAGTTTTCTAGTCTGGAGAGACAGCTAGTATAATGTCTTACAATCTAAAGATTAAAGACTGGAATGTGGTGACTCCAGATGCAAGTAAAGTGAGGTGTGTTTAAATGTAAACAAACAAACAAACAAACAAGTGTTAAAGGTCTGAAAAAGGGATTTTAGAAAAAGGGATTTTGTGTGCTCAGATGACTTGCTAAAATTATAATATATAATATTTTGGTAACTTAAATGTCAGTAGTGTGCCTATATATTACCAAACTTTGGTCCTTTTTGCAGGAAGAAATTAGGACACTTTCACTAGCTTCCTGTAACAGATTTGTCAACCACAAGGGAACTGACCATCTGCGGTTAGTCATGGGAAATGTTGGCTTCCCATGGCACTGACTAGCATAAGTGCAAAATGTGGTTTTTGTTTCTCTATTGAGTTTGTCTCAGATATGTGTAGATTTGCTGTTAAAAATTGTCTTGGGCCTTGTGGAGATGCTGTGTGTCTGTGTGTAATTTGTTTGCACTCACTTGCTAAGAGGTTTGATTTTGTGGAAATTGTTCTGTGCAGCAGTTTTTACTCTAAAGATGGTAGTAAGTTGGGCCATGTGGCCAGATCAAAGATGGTATCTGAAGCCATTTGGCGGGCTTCTCTGAAACTGTTTTTGTTCTTTTGCCCCCCCCCCCCTTAGATTTTCTGCTTTCTGTTTGTGGCATCCTTTTGTTAGCTAAAGTTGTGTTGCTGGGATTTTGGACTTTCGTTTGTGATCTCTGCTGTTTTACAAATCTCATTAGCATTAAGAAAGGCAAAAATGATTCTTCAGTGATTTGCTTTCACTTTGGTTTTGAATTTTGACCATTCCCTGGTCCCTGTGTAAAGGGTTTTGCAAGCCGATTGTTGCTATTCCTTCTGAGTCCCAGGGCAAGTTACGGTTAATTAGGCAGCTTCAAGGACAATCAGGTAAACTTCAAGACAGAAATAAAGGCAGTAAATTCTAAGTGCCAACCAGACATACTCCAGAGATCAGAGGTCTAGGAAGGCTGATGGAAACAGTAAATTTTAGGACTAAAATTTAGACTAATTGGGACAGTAAATATTGGCAGACCTTGGACAAGGAGGTAAAAAGAGAAACTCTAAGATAAGAGATGGGAAGGTGCACACATCTTCCCGGAGGAGTACAGCCACTAGGAAAAAGGGCCAATCACAGAGCAGGTTATGATGAGATTTTACAAAGTTTGTTCCTCTCTGCCTGCTTATCTAAAATGTCTGCAAATTCCTTTTGGGGCCTTTGTGGGACAAAAATCTGTGGTAGTTCAAGGGTTAAATTAACAACATACACAGGCTTCACTCCTTAGTGTAGGGAGGTGTAATCTGTACTTTGATGTTAAATCTGGTCTTACAGTTTCTGTCCCAGAGTGCTTAAGAGAAGAAGATGACTTCTTTTGCTTAAAGTTAACCATTAATTTTGCTCTTTCAGCTGCTGTACTGGATACCCTAGAGTTGACTTCTAATGTAAGGCTTAAACTCTCAAAACCCTTAAGTAAACAAGGCCTTGTAACACTTCGGTAATTACTAAAACTTTTTCTTCCTGTTTCCAAAGTCTTAGATTTGTAGGGTGACAACTGAAAAACCTGTGATTTCTGCCAGCAACACTCCATACATTTTTCTTGGAGTTTGAGATTTCTTCTGAGCCTCTGATAAAATATTCCACGTGGCGTAACTAAGAGGACTGTCTGTCTGTATGTTGTATGTTTGTATGTACCTGATTGTCATGGCCTCTAAATGTAATGAAAACTGACATAAATACTTCTAAAAAAACATGACCTGGGATAATTCGTGCTTAATAAAAACTAATTTGTAATATAATGGGTTTTTAAAACATGTGCTCATAAGGTTGTATTGGATATAGTGTTTTATCTGGGTTATTGATGTTAGGTACCTAAGCTTCCCAGAAGTCTAAATTAAAATAAAATTTGGTAATCTGTTATTTGGTTGATTTGGTTGCAGAGAAAATTTTGTGGAATCTCAGTAGAGCTCCTGAGACACTCCATAAAATATCTCCCTTTCCTACTGGTATAAGCATTAAATAAATTTATCTTATTTGGTTTACCTAGTTAAAATAAAAATACTAGAAGGAAAAGCATTGTCATTTGGGAAAAAGGTAAAATTTTGGCAAGAACAGAAGTGTTAATGTTGATTTTCTAAAACTGTAACATGGTGGTCCCCAGGAAAAAGGGTGTGTCCCAGGTTCCTTGTCCCACCCAAGGTAGGGTGGAACTGAGCAGGATATAAGAGGCTGGAGAAGAGAGACACACACACAGAGGAGACAGAGAACAGAACACAGAAGACAGGAGGAGAAGGAAGAAGGATGGAAAGCCAGAAGAGGCCTGAGGAGCAGAGAGACTTGTAAAGAAGCTGCACTGGCCTGGACTGATTGAAATAGATGTGGGTGAGAGACCCATGGGGAAGTTAATGATGGCTGTGTTGATTTTGGTTTTGATTTTGTTCTGTTCCTCTCAGAATTGTCTGTTTCTGACCCTTTGGTATGGGTCCCTGCTGAAAGGTATTTTGGTTCCTCCCGGAATTGTCTGGCTGTTTCTGACCCTTATGTGTGGGTTCCTGCCGAAAGCTGTTCCAGACTTGTGGCAGGTTTTCGAGACTTGCTTTGGGCCAATCCTGTTTGGATGGACTTTTACCCACGAGGAGTTGGATAACATTGGGTGCTTGACTTAGAAAATATATTCTTTGTCTTCTCTGTCTTTTCTAATTGTATTAAAGTCTGTTTCCACAAAAGGTCCTGTATGTTTTGTATTGATGCGATGGATGGCAGAACCTATTTAGAACAGGGCAGATATGGGGTTTCGGGGGTGTCCCTCTCCCTGCCCTGTAACAAAACTGTGTAAAACCTCTCATTACCTTATATAAATATATATAAATTGTTAATTTTGACTGTTGTCCTGCAATATTATATTATTCAGTAGTTTGCTATTTGTAGAAATTTTTTCTAAAAACAATTTTCTCAAGACCTCAACTGATTCCAATTAATGGAACTTTTGACTGTATTTTTGACTGTTTTTTGTTAAGTTTTGTTCTAAATCATACTAGTGGCATTTGTTTGTTCCTATTTTAAGGAGAGTTTTCTTATTTTACTGACCTGGATCTGCAGAACTGTTACATTTTTAAACAAAGCTAACTTTAGTTTGCATTTTCTCTCCCTTTAATACCAACATAGTATTAAAATGGTGGTAGTAATTTTTACTACTTATGGTAGAGTCTAATTTTGCATAATTTCATGAGGTAATTTCATCGTCTGAACTGAAAAAGAATTAGAACGTGTTTGATCGTATGACTTTGAAATTTTTCCAGGAAGTTGAATTTGAACTGAACCAAGAAGAGGAAAAACCTGCTGCTTTGTTTGTAGGGTTTCAGAGACCTCCAAAGGAGGTGAGGAAGCTTGCCTCCATTGACAGGACTGGACAACCTGGAAAAAGAAAAGCTTAAGGCATTCCCAGGCAGTCTCCCATCCAGGGACTCACCAGGCCTGACCCTGCTTGGCTTCCGAGATCAGACGCGATCGGGCATGTTCAGGGTGGTATGGCCATAGACCTGCCTGCTGCGTCCCCACTATGGCAGTTTCCATGCAGCCCAATGCATCGTGGGTGCCCACCGGGTTGCCCTGCGGCTTCTGCCACCACCTGCGCCATCGCCTCGGCCTTCCCACCCGTGTCTGGCTGGGTGCCGCCTTCCCCCTTCCTCCCTCTCCTCTGCGGTCATGTAGGTAATCGTAAATCATATGAAGATGGGTCTCTTGGTATTTGTGTGCTGCTAGCCCTCTGCCTTTTTCTGGTACTGGGATTTTTGTATTACTCTGCATGGAAGCTGCATTTTCTCCAGTGGGAGGACTCCAATTCGGTGGTTCTTTCCTTTGACTCTGCTGGACAGACACCAGGCTCAGAGTATGATCGGCTGGGCTTCCTCCTGAAGCTGGACTCTAAACTGCCTGTTGAATTAGCTATCAATTACGCAAACTTTTCAGAAGGAGCTTACAAGCCCGGCTATGCCTCAGCCTCGATGACAGCCATCTTCCCAGGGAAAAAGAACGGCCTTGGCAACCTTGAGGAAAAAAAGTCCAGGTGGAGTCTGGTGAGAATGACTTTGTTTCTGAAGCCTGCATGGACTTGATGTTCAGAGTTCATGCTGATCCTCTACGGAGTACTCCAACAAAGCTAGCTATAATAGCTGTTTGGTTATTCTGCCTTGTGATATTATGCAAAAACAGTTTATATGGACTAAAAGTAGGTTTAGGTCACAAATATTTTGCTGTATTGTTGGATAAAATTGGGATCAAGGTGTAGAGAACTTGTTTTTAGATAAGTTAACCCAGTTTAAGATTCTTTCCTATAATTTTGATTTATTTGCTGTTTTGTTTTGGCTAATGCATCCAAATGTTTTTTTTTTTAATTTTTAAATTTTTTATTTTTGACATGGACTGATAAACCCTAAAACAGTATCAGCCATTATCCCCTAAAGATGAGGCCTTGGAACTAGCCCAATCACAGATGTGATTGGGACCATAAGACAAAGGGGGGAATGTTATAGTGAATGAGATCGTTCAGACCCTCACTTCCACTCCAAGGCAGCCTGGGTCAGCAAGAGGACAGACATGCCTTCTACCCAGCTGTTTGCAAGGTCGTTCTCTTCAATGTAAACTCCTTCCTAGCCCCAGATAAGACCCAGTCTCTGGCTACGTGGCATAACAGCTCTGTTCTGCTTCTGTAACATAGTTTGCTTGTTTACCTTTCATGGAATTAGTAGCTGTACTGTAAGAGCATGGAGGGGCAGGTATAAAACCCCTACTGACCCCTGTTTGGGGCTGCATTTCTGCGGTTGGGGCTTTGGGCTGGCTGCTAGTATAGCCCCCAATGCTGGGAAATTAATAAAGGCCTTCGTCTGACCGCTCCTCTGCCTCGTGATTATGGGGACGCACCATGACAATCAGAGTTTAAACCTTATAGTCAAATATCTTGAATTACATTCAACCCAGGATAAGGAATATACTCATTACAGATAAGTGGCTTCCTGTGGACTAGATACTTTTCTCCATCTGGGTCCTATATTTTCTATGAGGGAGGAGCAGGAGGGGGTGAGTGTCCAGCTCCTCTCCGGGCGCCTCAGCCTCTGTCTCCCTCAGGAGTCAGGGACGAGCAGGGATGGGGAGTCAGGGGCCCGGGTGTGCCCAGGCTCTGCCGTCACTGGGCTGAGGACTTTTCCTTGACTCACCATCATGGCACAGTGAGGATGACTGTGAAGGTCTCCACAGCTCAAGTCCTCACGTGTCCCGCAGCCCTGACTGTCTGGGGTGTCCCCTCCCTTATTTAGTGTCACTTCTCAGGCTGAGCAGAGAAGGAAGGTGTCAGCACCCGCCCTGCAGAGGACTGTCACCATTTCCTGCCTCGGGTCATGTGGCTGCAGGAAAGTGCCCACTGGCCAAGTCCACCCCAGAGGGGAGACAGCGGGGTCAGGGCCACCCTCTGGGGGCTGATGAGGAGCCTGCCTCAGCTCAGGGAGAAGCCACCGTGACTCACTGCCCCTCCAGGAGCTGGGTGAGGATCCAGAATCCCACCAAGGTCATTCTCTAAACCCCTGTGCTGGCCACTCCCTTTAGCCTGTGTGCACGGAGCACCTCTGCATGGTATTTTTCACATAGCCCTGAGAGCAGAGCACAGGTCCATCATCAGGAATGAGATCCTGGACTCCTGAGGGTAGATATTAGGCTCTCTCTGACCCCCACAGAATACTCATATGGAGGTGCCGCTAGCCCTGCCTTTTCCTCTACTCTGTGACCTCGTGAAGTTCCCCCTGGGAGGGAGAGAACAGTGAGCTGAACATGGGACTCCCCCATCACCCAAACCCCTCCTCCCCAGGCCGGGGGAGCAGTACTGCTCTGCTCTGTCTGGCCACATGTCCTCTGGGCGCTGAGCTGTGGGGTTGGAGAGGCTACCTCATGGGGGTGAGGGATTTTGACTCTGAAACTAAATGGCAGCTGGGGCTGGGAGGTTTTTGGCTCAGCAGACTCCAGGTTGTGGGATGGAAACATGGGGGTGTTTCCCTGAACATCATTGCTTTCTCAAGGATAGAAGGTGCCAGATGGGTTATTGTTGGGAGGATTTGAAATTATGACTAAACGGGCCTGACCCATAGAAGGTGATGCAGTTGATGAAGGAAATAGGATCACAAGATTAGACCCACACAGGAGGTTCGGGTAGAAGGGATCAACATAATCACATCTATATAAGAAGATATAGGGTGTGTAAAGAGTGTCAAGACAATATCTGGCCCCTTTCTAATCCTATAAGCCATTCCTGGAGGAGTGGCTAAGGGAGAATTATATAAGTACGATCTCTGCACTGGCTCGGGGCAGCAGCCTCACTCATGTCTGCCCACCTGTTCCTATGCAGGTGCTTTTTTCCACCAGCTCTCTGTCCCTTTGCAGGCAGCTCTTCCTGCCCACTCATGCCTATGCGAGTGCTCTCTGCTCTTCTGTCTCCTGCTTCAATAAACTTGTCCTTCAAACATATTCTTATGCCTTGGAGAAACTCGCCGTATGCTGCTGAAAGGTGAGCTCTTGTGAAACCTTTCCCAGAGTGAACCCAAGAACCCCACTCTCCTTCGACTCTCAAAATCTGCATCATTGTGACAGGTCTCTCTTCCTGCCCCACCAGATAAGCATCCCTAACTTTCTTTTTCTTTATAATTATAAACTTTTTTATTAATTAATTTTTTATTTACATCATTGTGTATTTCCTGTAAAATTCCCCCACCAATTCACTTGTGAACCATCACCATAGTCCCTTGTGTTCTTCTTTCCCTTGTTTTTATCCCTTTTCATCCCCCTCCCTGGCAGAATGTCTCTGATTTATGGTTGCCTGCTAATTTTGTTGTTTTTTAAAATTATCATTTTTTTCTAATCATTTAGTTGGTTCTTTTATGTTCCTCCTAAAAGTGAAACTGATGTCATTTTTGGAGTTGATGGGTTTGGAGAGCGGGGTCCTTGGGTTCATTGTGGGAAAGGTTTCACCAGAGCTCCCTTTCAAGGGAACATGATGTGTTTCCCAGGCGAGTTTCTCCACGAGACAGAGATGTTAGTTATATTTAAAAGAACAGGTACTTTAGGGAAAGGAACAGAGGAATAAAGGACGCTTGTACAGACACAAGAACTGGCCCGTAGGAAGAACTGCCCCGAAAGGGACAGGTGTGCTGAGAGAGAGGCCTGTATGGTTACAGGCAGGTGGGCAGCCTTGAGGAGAGCTGCCTCTGCTGAAGGAGGTCAGTGAAGAGAAGCCCCGGCATGGGACAGGTAATGGGCAGGCAGATCTCCCCAGATGTCTATATGCCTGCATCAAAAGGACATGCCTACACTTCCTATATCCCCTTTGAAGACCCTTGCCCATCACCCCTGTTTTCTACTCATTTATATAAATTCCCCTGCCCTCTGCCAAAAAATAGGACTGTGGTCTTTCGGACACAAGTCTGCTTCCCTCCTCAGTTTGTAGATAAATTAAACTACTTTTCTTCTCCTCAAACTCTGTTTCCTTATTTTTGGTTGAGGGAATTGGGGGCCAGTGTTCAGTATCAAAGGTGTCCAGTAAATTATAACACATTTCCTTGGGCACATGAAGGAGGCATTTGTTCAGTAGATTTATATTCTCCATAAAACTCAAACTTTCCTTCAAGTTTTATTTTCTGCTAGTTTGAACTTGATCTCACTTATTATACTTCAAAATGGCCTACACCTGGTTATTGTCAGATATTTCTTTTTTCTTTTACCAGGTGGGAATTTGACATCTTATGTTGGCAAATACTGGAGAAGATTTCAAGTGGAGACTGAGATCAGTGATGTGACAAACTTCCAATTCTCTAATCTTACAAAAGTTTTTATATCGGGCCTCCCCGGTGGCGCAGCGGTTGGGCGCTGCGCTGTGGAGCTGTCGGCAGCGGCGACGCGAGTTCGACGCCCGGCCAGGGAGAATCCCACATGGCGCAGCAGACCTCTCCTGCCTCGCCTGCTGCTCCCCTCAGCAGTGTGTTTCTGATCTGCCTGTTCTGCTCCCCGCTCTGTCTCTGGTGAACCCTCTCGCCGCCCCACACCTCTGGCCTGTCCTCCAGCTTGTATGTATAAATAAAAAATAAATCTTTAAAAAAAAAAAAAGTTTTTATATCTATCTATCTGTCTATCTATCTATAATCAAACTAAAATCCACAGAGGTGGTCATGATGCCTTTTTCTCAAGACCTACATGTTATCTCCCTGTAGACTCTGGACACTGGGGACCTCGGGAGTCTCCTCTCTCCTGGGCCTGTGGGGATCCCAGCACCAGGAGCCCTCCACAGAGTGGGGAGGGGAAGTGCTGACCAGCTCCCCAGGGTCCATCACTCAGAGGGGAAGGAGAAACCTCTCCTCAGGTTATGGCACCAGGAGTGACTTGATCACTTTAGCTTCACCAGGGGCTTCACCTCGGGTGCTGGTGCTTCTTCCTGCTGCTAAAAGTGTTCCCAGATTTTCCTTGTGTTATTCCTGGTCAATGGACTTGGCCTCTGGAAGAAGAGAGTTTTGGTCACCGAGGAGGGAGATTCACTTAAAAGAGAGAAGGGGCAGAAAACTGCCTGGAGTCATTCTGCCTATTAAGGTGAGCCTATTAAGGTAATTGTTTTTCAGTGGGCTCATAAACTGACTGGATTTTGTTGTTTTTGTCAGATGACTTTGCAAAGCTGTAGAAAATGATGCAGCAAAGAGCATGATCTCAAATGAAGGAAAACTGAGTTTGAATCCTCAATAGGGCCACCTTGAATAAGTGTTATAATTTTTCAAAGCTCAGGTTTCTCATAAGTTAAATGAGGGGTAGTAAGTCATGTGAGCATATTGAGGACACAGCTATGGGACTGGAAACTGCATCCCCTTCCACCTGAGGGAAAGAAAGGTCAGTAATTCGGTGACCCTTACACACCCCCTCTCAGGGTCAGAGGGTCCCCAAGCCTGAGAGACCCTCCTGCTGTCACCTGTAAGGTGCCTTTGATGAACAGACCCTCCTCCCTGATAAGATGAGGAAATAGGATGAGGGAGACCAGAGACCAGGGATCATTTCTAGGACTGAGTTGCCAGACCAGTTTGCACTCACACTAGCAGTGTAAGAGGGCTCTTTTGTTTGTTGTTTCTGTTTGTTAGTTAGTTAGTTTGTTTGTTTCTAATATGGGCCATTCACACTGGTGTGAGTTGGTATCTCTTTGCAGTTTGGATTTGCACAGATGAATAGGTCAAGAAAATGTGGTATATATACATGATGGAATACTACTCAGAAATCAAAAAAGATAAACTTGTCATTTGTGGCACCATGCATAGAGCTGGAAGAGATTAAGCTAAGTGAAATTAGCCAGAAGGAAAAAGATAAACACCAGATGGTTTCACCTGTAGGGAGAATGTAGAGAAAGGAACAAAGGCCAGGGAAAAGATAATCTTCACAAGCTGACCATAGATCTGATGCATACAACAGAGCAGAGGGAGGGAGGAGCACAATGATTTATGGTGACAGATCACAGGTGCTAGGGTGTGAGTTGGGGTAGAACCACAGGAATAGCACCTGAGGGGAGAAATCAAATACTGCCTAAAAATTAACAACATAAGAAAATAAATATAAAAAATTTAAGTAAAATAGTTCAGATGCAGAGAAAAATGCAGGACTTTATTTTTCTAGAATAGCATGGATTAATCCTTAATGGAGCAAGTCACGAAAGATTTGTCACAAAATCAGGATGACAGTAATAAGCTTTACCTACCACCCTGTTACAATAAAACTGAGACATTTGGGTGACATTTATGCTTGAGATCATTGCAAACCACATCTTCCCCACTGTGTGAAAGTAGAAAAACTCCCTTTCCTGTGGTGCTCTCAGTACCCCATTTCATTTCTGGTTTCCCTCCCCTGGAGTCCTCTGCTGGGGCCAGAGCACAGACTGACCAGGACCCAGGGGGGCAGCTGTTCCCTCTCATAGCGGCTCCTGGCAGCATGGGCAGCACGTGGCCCTCGGTGGGGCTGAGAGTGACAGGCTGTGAGCGGCCTGGCAGACGCTGTGGCCACAGGAGGTGCTCCCGCCCCTGCCCAACACCCAGGACCCTCACTGCTGTCTCCTTGGGGTTACTCACCTCCCTGTCACCTCCTGCTCCCTCTGGGGGCTCAGGTGACATGTCACCTGCTCAGGGTGGAGGCCCAGAGGCTCTCAGTTCAGGGGACCCTCGCTCTGTGCTCCACAGTTCCGTCTCCAGCTGGACTCTGAATTACAGACACACAAGAGTCCTGGGACTACCTCTGCACCCCAGCGCCTAGAGGGTGGCACCCCAGATATAGGTCATTTTGATACCGGGCAAATGGGGCTCCAAAATTGGCCAAAGGCAGTGCCCAAATTGCTTACTGGTCACTACTTTGGTTCTGCACCTTCACACACAACTGCAAGATTACTCAGGCTTAGGGAACAAAAACAATAAGATTTATTTAACAAACAGGGAAAAACAAAGAGTTACTAAAGTCAAAATATGGCCGTTTAACTTACTTAAAGCAATGTCAGTCCTTTTAAGTCCCAAAGAAACAACAAAGGCGAAGTCTTCTTGCCACTGCTGACGTGGAGCTCCCTTCCAAACAATAGGCCACATGTCAAAGATGGTGTCCTTCTGCCTCTGCAGATGCACAGCAATCAGACTGTACGCTAGGTTCCAACTACGAGGATGACAAAGGACACAACTGGAGATGCTCTTGAAGCTGCCGTGGTGCCCCAGGACAGCACCAGGCCAACAACACTGAAAAGAGCAACTACAGTGGCCAGACGGCCCAAAAGACTGCACTCACGCATTTTAAGAAGATGCCCACTTCAGGCCTCTTCCTTCTTCCTCCTTCGACTGCAGGAAAAACAAAACCGGGAGCAGATTCCATTGCTCGGCTACTAGCAAAACCTCCAAAGTCACTGGCCCCAAAGTCACTGAAGATTCCAAAAAAGCTCAGTCCAAAGCTCTACATCCTGGTGGCTGCTGCTTCTTTTCCTACATCATGGCAACTGCTTCTTTTTACATCATGGCAACTGACTTTTTCTTTTTCTACATCATAGTGACTGCTGCTTCTATTCCCACATCATGGCGACTCATTCCTTTTTCCTTCAGCCCCTTTTATTTCTCATCAGAATCTCCACCCCAAACTGCAAAACCTTTTAACATTTTTCCCTGGGGCTTTTCATTCTCATCAGCAAACCCCCGCCAGGGGGCACCACCTTTCCCTGACTTTGGACTCAGCCTGGTTACAATTTCAGTTAAAAAATTAATAGGACTTCTTGTTTCTGGTAATGGTGGGAGAGGACATTTCCAACAACATACTGCAAACAATCGTGTATTTTGTTGGGATTTCCCTGCTTACAAACACAGAGATTTCAAATATTACAAGGCTGATGATGTGCAAAAGTGTCCTTATTCTGTTTGAGCAGTGGTCAGAAATTGGTCATTTCTGTAGAAGTTTTGGGGCTCAGTCCTGTCATCACCTCCCCATTTCCTCCCCCTCATTTCCCTCCATCAGAAGAGCAACATCAGGAGGGATTTTTTTTTAATTTGACTGACCAGAAGGGCTGCCTGGGCAGGTAGCAGGTGCCCATCACTAAGTGGACCCACCTCACTCTGGATGTTGTCCAGTGGGTGTGACCATGTGGCCTCAACCTCCTCAGCTTTGAGACCCTTCTTCACTGCAGCTGCCAAAGCAGGGCCTGGGCGGGTCAGAGCCCTGGGTCCCCCACTGTGTGACCCAGGCTGTGCTTCTGAGTCTCGATCCCCACAGTGTTAGTTACTCTGGGACCATAATATATGACAACTCACTGGGTGTCATGGGTTAAACTGGACACTCCATGCAAATACTTGCTTTATTTTCATTTTTCCCTTTTTATTTCCTTTTTTGTTTGTATTAAGAAAACTCAGGTTAACACTTTCTTCCTCTCTCTCATTTTTGTCTGATCTCACAACATCATTATAAAAACAAAAAAAATTAAAAGCACTCTTGTAGTTAAGACCTCCAATCCCGGTAGCAAATACAATAATAAGATTTATCTCTCTGTGCTCCCCTCCAGAGTGGCTGTGACTACAGGGAGACTCATCCTGAACACTATAGTGGGGAGGAACATGGGGGAACCAGCCTGGATTTACCTGAGATTCCCCTACTGCTGCACATGGAGGGTTACGCTGGGGAAATGGGAGAACCCCAGAAATAGTAAAGAAGCAATGATTTTGATGGAGGAGACATAATTTAAAATTAAGATTAGAACTAGACCCACACAAGGAAGTGGGGGTAGAAGGAATTAACAAAACCATGAGGACAATCCCTAGGTGCCAGCTCCTAAGTTACAAAGCATAGGAAAGAGCTAGACTGCAGTCTAAGGGCAAAGATATGGAGATTGAGCCCTTTGTACAATCTCTGGTCTCTTTTCTAATTCTAGTTAGCCAGTAAACAGACAGTCATCCACAAAGATGAGCCCCTCCCAACTGAAAGAAGGCTATATCAGTGTCATCCATGCAAGAACTTGGGGCAGCCATTTCTCTGCCCACCTGTGCCTATGCAGGTGCTTTCCTTGACCAACTCTGTCTCTCTGCAGGGCAGCGGCCTGCCTGTCTGCCCGTGACCTGCACCATGCAGGCCTCTGTTAGCAAACCTGCCCCCTCAGTGGGACAGCTCTTTCTGCCCACTTGTGTCTGTACAAGTGTCCTTTACTTTCTTTTCCCAATAAACCTGTTATTTAAGTATAATGGAGCCTCTGTCTCATGGAGAAACTTGCCGCGTGCCGCCGAAGGCAGCTCTGGTGAAACCTTTCCCAGAATGAACCCAAGGACCCCGCTCCATTCTCAAACCCATTGTCTCTAAAAACGACAACAATTTCACCCACTCTAACGTTGCATCTTTTAGGAGCTGAGGCCAACCCTGCTCCATCGCCCCCCCTTCTGGCCTTAGACAAAGGCTCAGCTCAGTGACTGTGTGACCTGTGCTCATCCTGACCCTGGGCCAGGCCAGCAGGGCGGGCTCCTCCCTCCTCAGCGCATGACTCCCTCAGCTCTGTTCTAGAGAGAAAGTTGCTGCAGCCCACGGAGGAAGTGACCCCCTGGGAAACGGAGGGAGTGTCAGGCTGGAGCTCCCTGACTCTGAGGCCAGTGGGCTTTCTATGTGAAACCAAAGGGGAAGAGCTTGAAGTGAACATTGGGGACTGAGGGAGGGAGAATCAGGTGCCACCACATCCTAGCAGGGGCCTTCAGGGGGGTCCTGCCCAGCACCTTACAGCTCAGTCTGACCATGACATATTTCTTTTTTTTAATATATATTTTTATTGTTATTTATGTCTTTTACATTTTGTATTCCTCTTGGGTAGCCCACCACCAATTCACCCGTGATCCATCTCCATGGTCCCTTGTGTTCTTTTCTATATTTCTAAACCTCCTCCCTGTCCTCAGACCCAGTGCTTTCTCAAGTCCTGCTCAAAAATAGCTTTTTGATGGGACTTTTGCCCTAAGGTGTTGTACTGACATTCTTTGCTCTTTGTGGGATTTGAATTTGTTTATTTTGGGGCTTGATGTGTAATTGTCCTCCCATTGCTGTATGTTGTGTGCCCTGTCCCTCCTGTGACACACACACACACACGTACACACTCACTCCCCTCACATTTGGAAGCAGATCCTCACTCAACACTGGTGTTTACCTGATCCTCTGTCTCTTTTCCCCCTCAGAGCCACCCTCTCTACAGTGTCTCTACTCAGCCATGTGAGCAGCCCTAGGAGTCCTTGCACCTGCTGCCGCTGACCTGTGGAAAACCAGTCCCTCGGCCTGCATGACTGTGAGGAGGCGAAGACAAAATCCTGAGTTCAGTGATTGATGGAGAAGACAATTTATTTTTTTGCATTTTCTTTTTTTCCTCATTATTGCATTATTTCTATTGAGGCAACATCAGTTTACACACTGTGTTCGTTCACAAATACAAGGTCACACCTCTTCAGATGTTTGTTACCACATCACACCCTCCTAAGGGAACATGTTTGGTTTGGTTTAGTTTAGGTTTTGGTTTAGTTTTGGTTTAGTTTCATCTGTCCCTGCCTTGTTTCTTTATATTCCACATGAAATCATCCAGTACTTGACTTTCTCCTTCAAACCTATTTCACTTAGTATAATCCCCTCCATGTTTTACAAATTCGAGGTTTTGTCTTTTTCACAATTGAATAGTATTCCATTGTGTATATACCTAGTGTTCTTTCCCACTAATTTGTTGTTGGGAACTTAGGTTGTTTCCATTGTTCGGTTATTGTAAACAGTGTTGCTATTATCATATGATCATAGGAGGCCCATATCCCTTGGAACTAGTGTGGTTTTTTTTTTTTTTTGGATAAATACCAAGGAGTGAAATGCTTGGCCATGTGGCAGATTTTTCTTGAATATTTTGAGGAACCTTCATTCTGTTCTCCCTAGGGCAGGACTATACCAGTGTGCTATTCATATAAAAGGGAGGTTCCAGTTTTACTTGTCTGCCCCCCACCAAGAAAGGGTGGAGCCCACCAGGGATGAGAATTTAAAGAGGAGGCAGAAGCATCAAGATGGGGAAAGAAGAAAACTGAAAGATGCACATGGAGCAGAGAGACATGTGAAGAAGAAACCACACTTGCTTCTGAAAGTTGGACTGGTGCCAGGGACTTGGGACATGGAAAGAGACACTCAGAAGAGACAAAGATGTGGGTGAGAGACCCATGGGGTGCTGACAATGACAGCTGTTATCTTGATGTGGATTTTGATTTTGCTCTTTTCCTTCAAAAGTTGCCTGGCCCCTTCTGCCCCTTTCCTGTGAGTCCCCACCAGAAGGTGCCTTATACTTGTGGCAGGCACAGGGGCAGCAAGATGTGTCCTGTCTTTGGCCAACCCTGTTTGGCTGGGCATTTACTCCTGAGGGGATGGGTAACTTTGGGTGCTTCAGTTGGAAACTCTTTTTGACAATACTCTTTCTCTTCTCTTTCTGTATTGCACACTAATTCTCTATTGCACACTAATTACATTATCGTTCTTTTCTACTAAAGGCTTTCTACACTACAATATGTTTTGTCTTTATGCAACTGATGACAGTACCCATTTAGAGTGATCAAATTTGAGGGTCTGGGGAACCCCTCATTCTGCCCACTAATAGAACCAGACTCTATTCCCACCCACAATGCACCAGAGTTCCTTTTCCTCCTCACCCTACAATGGGTCATTGTCACAGGTATGAGGTGGTATCTCATTGTCATTTTAATTGGCATTTTCCTGACAGTACGTGATGATAAACATTTATCCATGTACTAATTGGCCATCTGTACATCTTCTTTAGAAAAGTGCCTATTTAGCTCTTGTTTTGATTGGGTTGGTTTTTTTTTTTTGGAGTTCTTTGTAGATGTTGCATATTAAGTCCTTGTTGGATATATGATGTCCAAATATTTTCTCCCACTCTATATTGTTTTTTCATTTTAATGATAGTTTCCTTCACTGTGTAGCACTGTGTAGATGTTTTATAGTCTGATGTGAATCCATTGGTGATTTTTTTTTTTGCTTTCATTTCCTTGGAGCATAGAGGACATTAAGGGCAGTGAAAATACTCTGCATGACATTATACTGATGGATACAGGTCATTATACATCTGTCCCAAACTGACAAAATGGACAAAACCAGAGTGAGCCCTGAGGGAAACCACGGACTCCGAGAGGGGATGACGTGCGGGGTCATCACTGACAAACGCGCCACTCTGGTGTCAACACATGACTTGGACGTGATCTGTGAAGTTGTGTACATTGAGGAATTTAGTGCCATTAATGTTGAGAACATTATTTCTTGTGCATACAAGAGCATTTAGAACACTCAAGAATACACATAGATAAATCATTCTCCTCCACCCTGACACCCCAGTCAGCCAGTATGTGCTCAAAACCAGTTCAAAGTTTATCATTTCTCTTCTCAGAAAATAGATCCATGCTTCTGTCTTGACATCCATGCTCTATCAGTATAGGAGTTCAGGACACAAAGTGGGAGAAAACATTACAAATCTTGAATCCTATAAAGGATTGTATATAGAATTTACAAAAGAGCCCTTAAAACTCAATATCAGAAAGAAATAACCCAATTTAAAAAAAAAAGACAAATACAGTGTAGTAAATAAATGGAACCTCAGTGAAAAATGGACCAAAAGCCATAGCAGACACTTCACCAAGAAGAGATACAGACAAGAAGTCAGAATATGAATAGACGCTCAGTGTCACCGGTCATTGGGGAAAGACAGTGAGGAACAACAGCGACACGCATCACACCTAGTAGGGGCTGGAAACGCAAACACGGCACAATCCCACGTGCTGCCCAGGTTGTGAACAACAGGAGCCCGCACCACTGCTGGCAGGAATGCGGGATGGTGCGGTCACTGGGGAAGATATTGGACAGTTTCTTTGAAAGCTGAAAAATCTGACCCTACAACCCAGTGATCACTGCCCCAGCTAGTTACCCTAATAATTTAAAAGTTATATTTGCACAAATACCAGCATGCAAGTAAATGTTTACAGCAGCTCACAGTGACTTCTTTCAAAAGACAATGGCAACCAAAGAAATGAAACAAAAAGCTTTTCAGGAAGAAATCTGGGAAACTCTGCCTTAGCCTGGTGTTGAAGGTTCACATCATCAGTGATGTGTCAGGTGAACATGACTTGAGTGTTGATTGAGTGTTGATTGACGTGTTGAGTGGACGATGGGACTGTACCTCCATGGTCTGCTTTCCCAAACCCACATTCTCACTCAAAGAAAAAAAAATCACTAAATTGAGGAACAGTGTTCCTGAGCAGTACTCCTTGATGAAGGCTAAGAGTAGAAAATTTAGGATGGAGGACCCATCACAAGATCAGAAATTGGAGTTAGTTGATTGAGACATGATTAACATAGTGATGAAAGTCGGTATAGACGTGAAAAATGCTTAGGGCCAACTGCTATAGGGAGACTCAACTGCTAGAGAAAGTACCCAGATACATAAACCAGAGGTGGGATAAGGGGATGGAGGCCATTGCAGAGAATAATTCGTCCATACAAAGGAACCAGATCACATCATAGAAGTAATGAATTTAACAATAGATAATAATTCCACAAAGGAGTGAGCCCCTCCCAAAGCGAAGAACACTAAATCAGCGTAATTTCTGCCCTGGGAAGACACAACTCGGCTCCCAAGGCTGCCCGCCTGGGACCTGCAGGCTTCTCCTAACACACCTGCCTCTTCAGGGGCAGCTCTCCTGCCTGCTTGTGTCTGTGCAAGTGTTGGGTAAACGAGAGAATTATCAGTTTTTTCCACCCTCCCCTCAATGATAGACCTCTGCAGGTCTACACACATGCCTGATGGCGGGCACCTGGAGTAGGATGTGGGCCTGCATGAGTGGGCACACCTGAACCAGAGACTGGGCTCATAAGAAGCAGCAGCAGCACCAGAAGCAGGAGAGAACAGAGTGTGGAGCAGAGACTGTTCGGTATGCAGCAGAGAGACCACGAGATGCCATCAGAGAGCCCAGAAAGAATGAAGATTCACTGGGGACTGAGAGGCCTGCCAGCCTCCTGGCCCCCCGGCCCCATTGCCTGCCCTGTACCTGGTTGCCTCTCTACAAGAGACCATTAAAAGCCTAAAAAGACACCGAGGGCTCCAGAACTCCCTCCCTTTAGACCCATCTGTGCAGCTCCATGGAGAATCTGTGCTCCCTGAATTTTCTTGCCTCTACGGCAAGTGTCTTCTTCTTTACCCTTTATTATTTTTAGATGTAATAAACCTGCCCTTTGGCAGAAACTAAAAGTCTCTGTCTTGTGGGGAAACTCACTGTGTGTGTGCAAGGGGGACTCCGGTGAAACTTTTCTCAGAGATGACCCAAGAACCCCCATCTGTGAACCCAACATCTCTCCAAAACACCTCTCCTCACAAATGTCAATGTTTTAAAAACAAAGAAAGTCTGAGAAACCGTCATCCAGAGGCACCTCAAGGAAACCTAGTTGGAACTGAATGAGGCAAACTGGATGGGATGATGGAACATAAAATGGACATTAGGAAAAACTAAGATAATTAAGTTTGGAGTTTAATAATTGTGCCAACATTGCCTTATTAGCTGTAAAAAAAAAACAACTTTAGTAATATAAGATGTTAACAAAGTAGAAATGGTGTGGGAAAAACAATACTACCTTTGCAACTTTTCTGTAAATCTAACACTATTCTTTAAATGTTATTTTTTTAAGTGCCCTCAATACTTAATAGTTTGTAGAAGGAAAAAATTACCTACTTTCCAGTTTTTCCAGGTTTGTTATCCAGGGAGTGGACAGAGCGGTCCTGGGGAGAAAGGACGGAAACCTCACACACAGGGCAGAGCTCTGGCGTCACCTCTCCTCTGAGCCCTGGTTCTCTGACTCCTCACAGAGCATCTCACCCCCAGGCTGCCCGCCCTCCAGGACAACCAACTCTGCCCACCTCAGACCCCGCCCAGTCCTGGCAGCTCGACCAGAATCCAGAACAGCGCGGCAGCGCCCCCGTGTGGCTGCCGGGCTGAGCACAGATGACCAGAGCTGCCCTTTCTCAAGCTCTGCCAGGCCCTCCCCAGGGCTCCCTGGGCTCCCAGCAGCAGGACAAGCTTGGTGGAGGACTGTGACTGCACTTTTGGTGCACACTTTTGGGTGTGTGAGAAATACACAATTGCCGGATAAGAAGCTGCACACCTAACATCTATACAGTGTGGAAAATAATGTCCCCTCAGTTGAAAATAAAAAAGAAGATAAAGTTTTCCCCAGCCTGCTCGCCCCCCGCCCCCCGCCACACACGCAGAAAGAAATACTTGCACAGACACCAGCAGACAGGTAGAGCTGCCCCTGAAGAGGGCAGGTGTGTTAGGAGAAGCCGGCAGGTCCCCTGTGGACAGCCTTGGGAGCAGAGCTGAGTCTTTCCAGGGCAGAATTGCACTGATTTAGTGTTCTTGTTGGGAGGGGCTCATTCCTTTGTGGAATTGTTATCTATTGTTAAATTAATTACTTCTAGGGAAGTAATTAGGCTGACTTGGCTGTCTTGTCAGGACCAGAGACTCTCTGCAATGACCTCCATCTCCATATCCCACCTTTGGTCTGCGCCTCCTTGTACTTCCCATAGCATCGATACTTGCTATAGCAGTTGGCACCTAAGTGCTTTTCATTTCTATGTTAATCACTTCTACTCCCACCTCCAGTTTCTGGTCTTGTGACCCCTCCATCCTAAATTTTCTACTCTTAGCCTCCATCAAGGAGTACCGCTCAGGGATAGTGTCCCTCAATTTAGGGTGTTGGTTTTTTGTTTTTTTGGTTTTTTTTGAGTGGGAATGTAGATTTGGGAAAGCAGAAGTGCAGGGCCATTGTCCATTCAACATGTTAATCATGTCAGTCAACACTCAGTCATGCCCACTTGACTGATAGCTGATGGTGTGAACCTTCAACACCAGGCTAAGGCAGAGTTTCCCAACTTTCTTCCTGCAAAGCTTCTTTTTGTTTCATTTAGATGCTATTGTCTTTGGAAGGAGGTCATTGTAGGCAGCTCACACTTACAGGTGATCTACTATAAACATTTACATGCATGCAGGGTTTTCTGCAAATATAAGTTTAAAATTAGTAGGGTAACTAGCTGGGGCAGTGATCACTGGGTTGCAGGGTCAGGTGTTTCAGCTCTCAAAGAAACTGTCAAATATCCTCCACAGTGACCTCGCCATCCCGCATTCCTGCCGGCAGTGGTGCGGGCTCCTGTTGTCCACATCCTGGGCAGCACCTGGGATTGTGCCTTGTTTGCATTTCCAGCCCCTACTAGGTATGATACATGTCACTGTTGTTCTTTTTGTTTTTCCCTAATGACCTGTAACTATGCTAGTGAAATAAGTTTGAAGCAGAAAATAAAATATTGGATGATTTTGTTCATATGTGGAATATAAAGAAACATAGCAGGGACAGATGAAACTAAACCAAAACAAACTCTAGAAATATGACTGCAGAACTGAAGCTGTGTGGGAGGGCGAGAGCTGGAAACAGTGGGAAGAGGGTCCCTGGACTACGGAGAGGACTGTGGGTGCCCATAGGAGGGTGTGATGTGGTAACAAACTCTGAATAGGTGTGACCTCTGACACAGACAGTGAGAAACTGATGTTGCCTCAGTCAAAATAATACAATGAGGGAAAAATAAAATGTCTTAAAGAGAAGGAAAAAAAAAGTAAAGTGTCTTCTCCATGAATCACTGACCTCAGGACTTGGCCTTCGCCTCCTCACGGTCATGCAGGCTGAGGGGCTGGTTTCCTACAAGGTCAGAGGCAGGAGGTGCAGGGACTCCTGGGGCTGCTCAGATACCGCTGAGTAGAGACACTGCAGAGAGGGCGGCTCTGAGGGGAACCAGAGACTGAGGGTCAGATAAACCCCAGTGCTGAGTGAGGAGCTGGTTCCCAAGAAGAGGGGAGTGTGTGTGTGTGTGTGTGTGTGTGTGTGTGTGTGTGTGTGTGTGTGTGTGTTAAAGGAGAGACAGGGCACACCACATAACAATGGGAGAATTACACATCAAGCTCCAGCATAAATGAATTCAAATCCCACACAGGGTGAAGAGTGTCCGTACAACACCCCAATAAGTACAGTTCTATGGAGACGCATTTTTTGAGTAAAACTGAAAAAGCATCAGATCTGAAGAAGAGGAGGGGCTTAGAGGTATATCATGGTTGGCTTGAGGTGTAAGGAGCTGGGCAGAAACCTCCTCCTAGTCCCCTGATAGGATGTGGTGGCACCTTCACCCCTGAAATCTCCCTTCCCCACCCACTAATGTTCATCTTCTTGGGGGGGGTCACTGTAGAAAAGTCCGGTGGTCAGGAACATGCCCGCACATTCCCAGGGACACGCTTGAGGGAGGAGTTGTGGAGCAGGCTTGCAAGGCAAAACTCTGCTGCCCAGTGAGCAGCCCCCTTGCTGCTTATTAGCAGTAACACACAAGCATGCTTGATGATGTGACAATTCAGGAAGAGCAGGGTGGAGGGGAGACAAAGGGTAATCAGCTTTATGGGGAATGGGGGACATATACACAGAGGACTTCCTGTGCAGGCACTTGGTGTCATTTCCGAGCTACTCCCAGACCCCCTCAGACCATGGCCACACAGTCAGTGGTTACCTAGGCATCCCCAGCTGCCTTGTGATGTGGGCCATTTTCTTAAGGCCATCATGCGGGAGGCTTCATCCAATTATTTCACACGCACACAGGTGCAGAGAGAGGCCAGACACACACAGGTGCAGAGACCCCAAATGGTAGAGAGGCCAAACACCACCAATGGTACGACACAGTTAAGAGCAGTTTCTGAGTTGTAACATGAGGGAAGGGGTGGTGACAATTGCTCAGTGAGGGGTTTATGGTGTTTCAAAAGGCAACAGGTAAAGATGTGAAAATACCTTCCCTCATTTGTTGTTTTGACTTTATGTGTATCACAAACACTTGTTAGTCATTAATTCATTTCTTTCCAGCAATATTTATAGGTATCAGCCACGTGCTCAGTCCTGTGCACAAACAGACAGGGTCCCTGTCTCCACAGAGCTGCTCTCTCTCAGGAGACAGTGACAGTAAGTATCAGAAACCATCAAGCCCCAGCTGGGGAGGAGCTGAGAGGGGGCACAGGCAGGGAGCAGGAGGTTGCAGCCCTTCTCTCCTCACACCCCCGGGGTGCAGGTCCTCCAGGGCAGGGTCATGTGGTTCTCTGTGACCCTGGCACCCTGTGGAGTGTGTTCCTGGGCATCACATGTGTTGGGCTAGGGGGCCTCAAATGCCCAACCACAGGTCTGTGCCCTCAGTTGCCTGGAGTGTGTCTGGGAAGAGGTTCCTGTCCCCAGAGGCAGAAAGGGGGCTCCTGTCTGCCCAGGGCTGGGAGGGACGGTGGAGGCAGTGCCCATGGGCCCAGGCCCAAGGAAGCAAGGGCTGTTGTAGTGATGGAGTGTCCTCAAGTTAGATTATGGGGTGGCTGCCCTGCTCTGTACTGAGCGAGAGGACATGAGCGGTACACCTTCAATAAAGCTACTCGATGGTAATATGTTGTATCTCAATAAATTTGCTTTGCAGAATACATAAAACATGGGTCCACAAGTTGCCCTGTGCCTGTCCCTCCATTGTATCCACTTTGAGGGCTTGTGGGGCACAAAACTGCCCCTCATGGCACTACCCTCAGCCCACGAGAAGCTGAGCCCAGAGGGCTTCACTGCACAGATACTCTCAAGGCGCCTCCTCTGTGGTCCTGACTCTCATGATGAGATGCTGACCTCACGCTGACTCTGTGATGGGAGAGATTTTAAGGACCTTGGGTGGGAGGGATTTTATTTTGTCTGTGGGAGGAACGGAAATACTGTCCAGCTTGTTTTCGATTTTCCACATATTCTGATACACAAGAGAGGAGACAGCTCCCCCTCGTGAGTGTGTCTGGACCTGCAGGCTCTTCCTCACGGAGAGAATAAAGCAGAAGGGACATGCCATGTCACAGAGTCGGGCTTACAGAGGCCAAGACTTCCCGCCCGGGCTCCCCTCTTTGACACTCTCTGGGGTGACTCCTGCACACTGTGGACACTCAGCTAAGGGGGTGCCCACAGGACAAGGAACTGAGGGGTTTTCTCCAGGAGCCACAAGAACGAGCTCTGAGACGGGTCCTTCCACGCTGCCCACGGCCGCTTGTATCCGGCAACATCCCGTCCCCATCGCAGCCTCGTGGGACCCGGAGCTGGAGCCTGAGTGAGGCCCCTCCTGCTGCCCCCTCAGAGAATGTGAGAGATGCCAGATCTTTGTTCTAGGTGCAGAGTATGAAGTGCTTTGGTGCAAACCACTGAAAAATTAAGACCATAAAGTGATCAGTCGCTGTTATCTCATAAGAAACGGTGGAGGCCAGAGTAGCTCACGGACAGTCAAGGTCCTGATAGAAACAAGCGATCGGATGAGAATCCATGTCCCCTAAAGTGTCCTTCAAAATAAAACTGATTTAAAAAAAATATTTCTACTGTTTTTAGGATTCCATCTAATTATGCTCTTCATTACTTTTCACACCATCTCCTGCACTGTGTCTGCAGGGTCGCGGGCACTGCGGGGCTGTCTGGCAGCCTGGAGCTGTGAGCAGGGCTGACTCTGACCCATGTGCAGGGAGTGGGGACCTGGAGCCCCAGATTGGGCCCTCAGGGCTGGTCCTCCAGGGCAGCACAGGCTTTGCTCTCCCCTCCTCTTAGTTCCCTGAGTATTTCTGTGACCCCAGCATTGGGGAGTTGAAGGGGATGTTCTGGATCATGAGGGGACCCTCCCTTAACCATCTGTCCCCCCATCTTTCTGCTATCTGCTGCATCAAGACAAAACATGTAAGACCTTAAATGGAAAAGAACTTTAATACAATTAGTGTGCAACAAAGAAAAGGGAAAGAATAAAGTTTCCAAATCAAGCACCCAAAGTTACCCATCCCCTCGTGGGTAAATGTCCAGCCAAACAGGGTTGGCCCAAAGCAGGACCCAAAGGCCTGTCACAAGTCTACCGCACATTCTTTGGGGACCTACAGGAAATGGGCAGAAGGAGCCAAAAAGTCTAGGAGAAAAAGAGCAAAATCAAAATAAAAGCTGCCATCATTAATCTCCCCGTGGGTCTCTCACCCACATCTGTTTCGAATATCCCAGGACAAAGAAGCAAGTGCAGCTTCTTCATATGTCTCTCTGCTCCATGTGCCTCCTCCAGGTCTCCTTCTGGCTCTCCATCCTCCTTCTTTCCTCCTCAGTCTCCTCTTCAGCTGTTTCTCTCAGCTCAGCTCCAACCTCCCTTGGGTGGGGCAGGGAACTGGGAACCTCCCCTTTCCCTGGGGACCACCCTGTTGCACCTCCTCTCCTTCATCAGCATGTGAGTGCGTGTTTGAATTACACCAGCCCTGCAAGGACAGGAAAGGCCCCAAAGGTAAGTAGTTTCCTGCTCAGTCATCGCTCCAACCCCTCTGCAACCCCACCAGGTGAAACAGACACTCACAGCCCCCAGCCAGAGCCCCATGTCATCCACACAGACCTTCCCCCCCACAGTGTCCCCATGTTGATCCTTCCCAGCCCCCACCCATCCTCTCTGTCCCCCCTCTTCACCTCTTTCCAACTCCATCTCCTAAAGTCCCCATTTCTGTCCTGTGCTCTCTTTCCTAGGAGTCTTCCCATCTTCCTAGGGCTCTCTTAGACCCCTCCCCTCATCCAAAGGATAGAGAATTTCAGGTTGATTCCCAGGAGGAGGCACTTTCATCCTTGGGAACAGAAGCAGAAAGAAATTACAGGGGCTCCGGAATCTAAGTTTCCATCCCAAAAGACTGAGGCAACCTATATATTTGGGTATTTGCCCAGAACCTAGGAACTAGCTGTTATGTCCTCGAGACCTGGTTACATCCTAAGTCCAAAGTCACCACTGGAGATAAACATAAGGACCCTTTCCTATATTTTCTTCTGTAACTTTTATGGTTTCAGGTCTTACATCCAGGTCTTTTATCCATTTTGAGTTGGTTTTTGTGTGAGATAGTAGTCTAGCTTTATTTTTTTGCACGTAGCAGTCCAGTTTTCCCAGAACCATTTATTGAACAAGCTAAACATGTTCCATTGCTTATTCTTTACTCCTTTGTCAAATATTAGTTGTCCATATATATGTGGATTTATTTCTGTGTTTTCTATTCGATTCCATTGGTCTGTGTGTCCATTTTTGTTCCAGTACCATGCAGTTTTAATTATTATGACTTTGTAGTATATTTTGAAATCTGGGCGTGTAATCCTTCCATTTTCTTTCTTTGTAGTCAGGAGAGCTTTACCTATTCAAGGTTTTTGTGGTTCCATATCACTTCCATCAATATTTGTTCTATTTCTTTGAAGAATGTCATTGAAATTTTTATTGGAATAGCATTAAATCTGTAAATTGCTTTTGGTAGGATGGCCATTTGATAATGTTAATTCTCCCAATCCATGAGCAGGGGATGTCTTTCCATTTTTTTGTGTCCTCCTCTATTTCTCTTAATAGTGGCTTGTAGTTTTCTTTACATCTCAGCAAAATTTTTAAACACACATCCCAAAAAGTGAAGGAAGTCAGGAAAAGATAAACAGATGGGACTACATCAAACTAAAAAGCTTCTGTACAGCAAAAGAGACATCAATCAAAACAAACAGACACCATAATAATTGGGAGGATATCTTTGCACACAATACAACCAATAAAGGACTGACAGCCAAAATCTACAAGGCGCTCACACAACTCAACAAAAATAAAGTAAACAATCCAGTCAAAAAATGGGCAGAAGAGCTAAAAAGACACTTCTCCAAAGAAGAAAAGCAAATGGCCAGCAGATATATAAAAAAATGCTCAACATCACTTATAATCAGGGAAATGCAAATAAAAATCACAATGAGATACCACTCCATGCCAGTGAGAATGGCACACATTAAAAAAACAGGCAACAACAAATGCTCGTGAGGACGTGGAGAAAAAGGAACTCTCCCACATGGTGGTGGAATGCAAACTGATCCAACTGCTATGGAAAGCCGTATGGCGTTTCCTCAAACTGCTAAAAATGGAGCTTCCATATGACCCGGCAATACCACTTTTGGGAATCTATCCAAAAGACACAAAAACATTAATCCAAAAGGATACATGCACCCCCATGTTTATAGCAGCACTGTTCACAATAGCTAAGGTATGGAAACAACCCAGATGCCCAAAAATAGATGACTGGATCAAGAAGATGTGGTCCATATAAACAATGGAATACTATTCAGCATTCAAAAAAGATAAACAAATGCAATTCGCAGCAACATGGATGGAGCTAGAAGGGATCATGCTCAGCGAAAAAAGCCAAAAGGAAAAAGAAAAATATCAAATGGTTTCACTCATAACAGGAATATAGAGGAGCCAAATAAAAAGAAAGACATTCAGTGAGGGGGGGAGGATAGGGGCTCAAAATGGGGGAGAAAGTAGCACCTGGGACTGTGTTGACACTTCTCCAGTGAATTGGTCGTGGGAAACCTACCGGGAATACACAATAATGTAAAAGACATAAGTAATAATATCAATAATTTTTTTTAAAAAGAGGTGGAATTTAAAACTAAAATAAAGCTTACTCTTTTTTAAATTAAAAAAAATAATAAGGACCCTTAAACTGACATAAGATTTTGGCGCCTTCTTGTGTGCAGATCCCTGTCCTGCTGCTGGGAGCCCTGCGACCCCTGGGGAGCCCTGGCTGAGCAGGAGAAAGGACAGCTCTGGTCTTCTGTGCTCAGCCCTGTGGCCACACGGGGGCGCTGCCTCCCTGTTCTGGTCTGGGCATGTCTGAGTTGGGCAGAGTTGGTTGTCCTGGAGGGCGGGCAGCCTGGGGGCTGAGATGTTTTGTGAGGAGTCAGAGAACCAGGGCTCAGAGGAGAGGAGACTCCAGAGCTCTGCCCTGTGTGTGAGGTTTCCATCTTTTCTCCCCAGGATCGCTCTGTCCACTCCCTGAATAACAAACCTGGGAAAACTGGAAAGTAGATAATTTTTTCCTTCTGCAACCTATTAAGTACTGAGGGCACTTTAAAAAATAACATTTAAAGAAAACTGTTAGATTTACAGAAAAGTTGCAAAGGTAGTAGGGTCTTGTTTACCCTACACAATTACCACTTTGTTAACATCTTATATGACTAAAGTGTTTTTTTTTTTACAGCTAATGAAGCAATGTTGGCACAATTATTAAACTCCAAACTCAGTTTTGTTAGTTTTTCCTAATTCCATTTTATGTTCTGTAATCCCATCCAGTTTGCCTCATTCAGTTCCAACCAGGTCTCCTTGAGGGGCCTCTGGCTGACAGTTTCTCAGACTTTCCTTGTTTTCATAACATTGACATCAGTGAGGAGTGATGTTTTGGAAAGATGTTGGATTCAGAGATGGGGGTTTTGGGTCACCTCTGAGAAAAGTTTCACCAGAGTCCTCCTTTCACACACACAGTGAATTTCCCCACAAGACAGAGACTCTTAGTCTCTGACAAAGGACAGGTTTATTACATCTAAAAAACAAAAAAGGGAAAAAGGAAAATGCTTGCTGTAGAGACAAGAAGACTCAGGAACCATAGGTTCTCAATAGGCTGCACTGATGGTTCTAAAGGGAGGGAGTTCTGGAGCTCTCAGTGGCTTTTTAGGCTCTTAATGGTCTCTTGTAGAGAGGCAACCAGGTAGAGGGCAGGCTATGGCAGGCTTCCCAACTCCTGGTAATCGTCATTCTTTCTAGGCTCTCTGATGCGTCTCGTCTCTCTGCTGCACCCCGAATGGTCCTCTGTTCCACACTCTGTTCTCTACTGCTTCTTCTGCTGTTGCTGCTTCTTATAAGCCCAGTCTCTGGCTCAGATGCACCCACTTACACATGCCTACACCCTACTCCAGGTGCCTGCCATCAGGCATGCGTGTAGGCCTGCAGATGTCTATCATTGAAGGGAAGGCAGAAAAACCTGATAATTCTCCCATTTACCCTACACTTGCATGGACACAAGAAGACAGGAGAGCTGCCCCTGAAGAGGGCAGGTGTGTTAGGAGAATCCTGCAGGTCCCATGTGGGCAGCCTTGGGGGGAGAGCTGAGTCTTCCCAGGGCAGAAATTGCATTTATTTAGTGTTCTTCTCTTTGGGAGGGGCTCATTCCTTTGTGGAATCTATCATTAAATTAATTATTTCTATGGTATGACTAGGGTCATTTGTAAGGACCGGTAAGTCTCTGCAATGGTCTCCATCTCCTTATCCTATCTCTGGTCTGCGCCTCTGGGTACTTTCTCAAGCAGTTGGTTCTCCCTATAGCAGTTGGCCCTAAGCATTTTTCACTTCTATAGTGGGTTTAATGACTATGTTAATCATTTCTCAATCAACCACCTCCACTTTCTGGTCTTGTGACAGAGCCTCCATCCTAAATTTTGTTCTCTTAGCCTCCGTCAAGGAGTACTGCTCAGGAATAAAGTCTCTAAATTTTGTGATTTTTTTTTCTTTTTTCTTTTTTTTTACACCAATAGAGATTTTAATTAAATTATAAAAGTCAACTACAAAGAGAAATATGAAAGTAGCAATTAAAAAGTGATTCATTACAAACAAGGCTATTCCCCGTAGGTTACCCACCACCGATTCACCTGTGAACCATCATCATAGTCCCTTGTGCTCTTTTCTCTCCCTTTTTGAGCCTTCATCCTCCCCCTTCCTTGCTGAATGTCTTTTTCTTATTTGATTCACCTATATTCCTGTTATAAGTGAACCATTTGATATTTTTCTCTTTCTTTCTGGCTTATTTCGCTGAGCATGATCCCTTCTAGCTCCATCCATGTTGCTGCGAATTGCATGTGTTTATCTTTTTTAATTCTGTGTAGTATTCCATTGTGTATATGTACCACATCTTCTTGATCCAGTTGTGTATTTTTGGGCATCTGAGTTGTTTCCATGTTCTAGCTATTGTGAACAGTGCTGCTATAAACACAGGGGTGCATGTATCCTTTTGGATTAATGTTTTTGTGTCCTTTGGGTAGATTCCCAGAAGTGGTATTCCTGGGTCGTATGGAAGCTCCATTTTTAGCAATTTGAGGAACCTCCACACAGCTTTCCATGGTGGTTGGACCAGTTTGCATTCCACCAGCAGTGTAGGAGAGTTCCTTTTTCTCCACATCCTGGCCAACATTTGTATTTCCCTGTTTTTTAATACGTGACATTCTTTTTTTTTTTTAAAGATTTTTTTTTTATTTATGCATACAAGCAGGGGTACAGGCCAGAGGTGTGGGGTGGCGAGAGGGTTCACCAGACACAGAGCGGGGAGCAGAACAGGCAGATCAGAAATACACTGCTGAGGGGAGCAGAGGGCGAGGCAGGAGAGGTCTGCCGCACCATGTGGGATTCTCCCCGGCCGGGCGTCGAACTCGCGTCGCCGCTGCCGACAGCTCCACAGCGCAGCGCTTAACCGCTGCGCCACCGGGGAGGCCCACGTGACATTCTTGATGGTGCAAGGTGGTATCTCATTGTGGTTTTTATTTGCATTTCCCTGATTACGAAGGATGTTGAACATTTTTTCATATGCCTGTTGGCCATTTGCATTTATTCTTTGGAGAAGTGTCTTTTAAGTTCTTCTGCCCATTTTTTGACTGGATTGTTGACTTTATTTTTGTTGAGTCCTGTAAGTTCTTTGTAGATTTTTATGATCAGTCCCTTGTCTGTTGCATGGAGTGTAAAATTTTTTCCCAGTCAGTAGGCTGTTTCTTTGTTTTGATTAATGTCTCTTTTGCTGTACAGAAGCATTTTAGTTTGATGTAATCCCTGCTATTTATCATTTCCTTCACTATCTTTGCTTTGGGGATGTGTCTTTAAAAATGTTGCTAAGATGTTTGGCATGTAGTATTTGTTTTTTTTTTTTTTTCTTTGAGTGTGGCTGTGGGTTTGGCAAAGCAGATCACAGAGGTGCAGTGCTCATCTCGCCAACCTGACTGATCACTGATGGTGTTAACCCTCAACAACAGGCTAAGGTAGTTTCCCAGCTTTCTTCCTGCAAAGCTTTTTGTTTCATTTCTTTAGTTACTATTGTCTTTTGGAAGACATCACTACAGGCCGCTCACACTTAGCATGTGTGTTCTGCTGTAAACATTTACTTGCATGCTGGTATTTGTGCAAATGTAAAGGAGGAGTGGAGGGGGGAGGGGGGGAAGGGGGGGATAAGGGCACAAAATGGAGTAGAAAAGAACACAAGGGACCACGGAGATGGATCACGAGTGAATTGGTGGTGGGCTACCCAAGGGGAATACAAAATGTAAAAGACATAAGTAACAATAAAAATATATTAAAAAAAAAACTTTAAAATTAGTTGGCTAACTAGCTGGGGCAGTGATCACTGGGTCAGTAGGGTCAGGTTTTTCAATTTTCAAAGAAACTGTCAAGTATCTTCCCCAGTGACAGCGCCATCCCGCATTCCCGCCGGCAGTGGTGCTGGCTCCTGTTGTCCATGTCCTGGGCAGCACCTGGGATTGTGCCCTGTTTACATTTCCAGCACCTACTAGTTGTGATACGTGTCACTGTTGTTCTTCACTGTCTTTCCCCAGTGACCTGTGACACTGAGCGTCTATTCATATTCTGACTTGCCATCTGTGTCTCTTCTTGGTGAAGTGTCTGTTACGGGCTTCTGTCCATTTTTCACTGAGGTTCATTGATTTACTACACTGTTTTTGTCTTTTTTTTAATTGGGTTATTTCTTTCTGATACTGAGTTTTAAGGGGAGTTTTGTAAATTCTAGATACAGTCCTTAATCAGATTCATGATTTGCAGTGTTTTCTCCCACTTTGTGTCCTGAACTCCTGTAATAGGAAAACAAGACAGGGCATGGATGTCAAGACAGAAGCATGGATGTATTTTTTTGAGAAGAGAAATGATAATCTGTGAACTGATTTTGAGCAGATACTGGTTGACTGGGGTACTGGGGGTGGCGGGGAATGACTTAAGTATATGTATCCTTGAGTGTTCTTTAAATGCTCTTGTATGCACAAGAAATAATGTTCTCAAAAGTAAATGACACTAAATTCCTCAATGTATGAAACTCTTCACAGATCTCGTCCAAATCACGTGTTGACACCAGAGTGGCGCTTTTGTCACAGTGATGCCCCCGCACGTCATCCCCTCTCAGAGTCTGTGGTTTCCCTCAGGGCTCACTCTGGTGTTGTCTGTTCTGTGGGTTTTGGACAAATATATGTCCATCATTGCAATGTCATGCAGAGTATTTTCATTGCCCCTAATGTCCTCTGTGCTTCAAGGAAATGAAAGCAAAAAAAAAAAAAATCACCAGTGGAATCACATCAAACTAAAAAGCTTCTACACAGTGAAGGAAATTATCATTAAAATGGAAAGACAATATATGGGCCTCCCTGGTGGTGCAGCGGTTGGGCCCTGTGCTGTGGAGCTGTTGGCAGTGGTGACGCGAGTTTGATACCAGGGATATTCCCATATGGCGCGGCAGATCTCTCCTGCTTCACCTGCTGCTCCCATCAGCAGTGCATTTCCGATGAGCTGCCTGTTCTGCTCCCCAGTCTTTCTCTGGTGAACCCTCTTGCCGCCCCATGCCTCTGGTCTTTACCCCAGCTTGTATGCAAAAATGAATAAGTCTTTAAAAAAATGAAAAGACAATATGGAGTGGGAGAAAATATATGGACTTCATATACTCAACAAGGGCTTAATATCCGACATCTACAAAGAACGCCAAACAAGAAAACAACCCAATCAAAACAAGAGCTAAATTGGCACTTTTCTAAAGAAGACACACAGATGGCCAATATGTGCATGGATAAAAGTTTATCTCATGTACTGTCAGGAAAATGCCAATTTAAACAACAATGAGATACCACATCATACCTGTGACAAGTACCCACGTAGGGTGAGGAGGAAAAGGAACTCTGGTACATTGTGGGTGGGATTGGAGTCTAGTCCTGTTAGCGGGCAGAATGAGGGGTTCCCCAGACCCTCAAACTTGATCACTCTAAATGTGTACTGTCATCAGTTGTATAAAGACAAAACATATTGTAGGAAGACCTTTAAAAGAAAAGGTAATATAATTAGTGTGCATTCGAGAATTATTGTGCAATACAGAAAGAGAACAGAAAGAATATAGTTAAAATAGTTTCCAAATGAAGCACCCAAAGTTACCTGAACCCTCACAGGTAAATGCCCAGCTAAACAGGGTTGGCCCAAAGCAGGATACATACTGCTGCCCCTGTGCCTGCCAGAGTAGAAGGCAACTTCTGGTGGAGACTCATAGGAAAGGGGCAGAAGGGGCCTGGCAACTCTGGAAGGAAAGAGCAAAATCAAAATATACATCAAGATAATGGCTGCCATTGTCAGCACTCCCCACCCCCATGGGTCTCTCACCCACATCTTTTTCTTTTTCGAGTGTTTCTTTCCATGGCCTCAAGTCCCTGGCACCAATCCAAGGTTCAGAAGCAAGTGTGGCTTCTTCTTCACATGTCTCTCTGCTCCATGTGTTTCCTTCAGTCTTCTTCTTTCCCCATCTTGCTGCTTCTGCCTCCTCTCTGACTTCTCATCGCTGGTGGGCTCCACCCTTCCTTGGTGGTGGGGCAGTCAAGGAAAACTGGAACCTCCCTTTTCTATGAATATCACACTGGTATAGTCCTGTCCCTATGGAGAATAGAATGAATGATCCTCAAAATATTCAAAATAGATCTGCCTCATGACCAAGTATTTCACTCCTTGGTATTTATCAAAAAAAAAAAAGATAAAAACACTAGTTCCAAGGGATATATGCCCCCTATGTTCATTGCAACACTGTTCACAATAACTAAACAATGAAAACAACCTACGTGCCCAACAACAATTGAATGGGAAAGAACACTAAGGGTGTGTGTGTGTGTGTGTGTGTGTGTGTGTGTGTGTGTGTGTGTGTATAAAATGGAATACTCTTCAGCTGTGAAAAAGACAAAACCTTGAATTTGCAAAACATGGATAGATGTGGAGGGGCTGATGCTAAGTGAAATAAGTTTGAAGGAGAAAGTCAAATACTGGATGATTCTAGAAATATGTCCCCTTTGGAGAGGGGTAATAAACATCTGAAGAGGTATGTCCTTGTATCTCTGAACATAGTGTATAAACTGATGTTGCCTCAATCGAAATAACACAATAATGAGGAAAAAAAGAAAATGCAAAAAAATAGTCTTCTCCATCAATCACCAAACTCAGGACTTTGTCTTTGTCTCCTTACTGTCAAGCAGGATGAGAGGCTGGTTTTCCACAAGGTCAGAGGAAGGAGATGCAGGGACTCTTGGGGCTGCTCATATACCCTGAGTAGAGACACTGCAGAGAGGGGAGCTCTGAGGGGAACCAGAGACAGAGGGTCAGATAAACCCCAGTGCTGAGTGAGGATCTGGTTTCAAATGTGTGTGTGGTTTCAAATGTGTGTGTGTGTGTGTGTGTGTGTGTGTGTAACAGGAGAGGCAGGAAACACAACAATGGGAGTACAATTACACACAAAGCCCCAAAATAAATGAATTCAATTCCCACAAAGAGCAAAGAATGTCAGCACAACACCTCAGGGCAAAAGTTGAATCAAGTAGATATTTTTGAGCAGACCTTGAGAAAGCACTGGGTCTGAAGACAGGGAGGAGGTTTAGAAATGAATGTCATGGTTGGAATGAGCTGTAAGGAGCTGGGTAGGACCCCCACTGCAGACCCCTGCTAGGATGTGGTGGCACCTCCACCCCGACAGCTCCCTCCCCTTATTCACTTCAAGCTCTTCTCCTTTGCAGTCTCTGTAGAAAACCCACTGGCCTCAGAGTCAGTGAGCTCCAGCCTGGCACCCCCTCTGTTCCCCAAGGGGGTCACTTCCTCCATGTACTGCAGCCACTTTCTCTCTAGACAGAGCTAGAGGGAGTCCCAGGGGCTGGGGAGGGAGGAGCGTGCGCCCTGCTGGCCTGGCCCGGGGTCAGCATGAGCACAGGTCACACAGTCACTGAGCTGAGCCTTTGTCTAAAGTCAGGGGAGGGAGGGGGGAGATGGAGCAGGGGCTGCCTCAGCTCCTGGAGGGTACAACATTAGAGTGGGTGAAATTATTGTTTCTTCATTGTTTCTGGGGTTCTCCCATCTCCCCAGGGTAACCCTCCATGTGCAGCAAGTAGAGGATCTCAGGTCAAATCCAGGCTGGTTCCTCCACGTCTCTCCCCACTATAGTGTTGAGGATGAATCTCCTTGAATTCATTGTCACACTGGAGGAGAACACAGAGAAATAAGTCTTATTACTGTATTTGCTACCAGGGTTGAGGTCTTTTTACTGTAAGAGTGCTTATGTTTTGTTGTTTCTCTAAGGATGTTGTGAAATCAGACAAAAATGGGAGAGGGAGAAAATGTTGACTTGAGTTTTCTTAATACACATGAAAAAATAAACAAAAAGTCAAAAATGTAACTAAAGCAAGTACTTGCATGGAGTGTCCAGTTTAACCCAGGACACCCTGTGAGTTGTCAGATATTATGGTCCCAGCGTAATTAACGGCTGTGGGGAGTGAGACTCAGAAGCACAGCCAGGGTCACACATTGAGTACCCAGGGCTCTGACCTGCCCTGCTGTGGCAGCTGCAGTGAGGAAAGGTCTCCGAGCTGAGGAGACTGAGGTCCCAACGTGGTCAAATCCACTGGACAACACCCAGAGTGAGGTGGGTCCTCTTAGTGACGGGCACCCACTCCCTGCCCAGGCAGCCCTTCTGTTAAGTTGAATTTAAAAAATCCTCCTGATGTTGCTCTCCTGATGAAGGGAGATGAGGGTGAAATGGGGTGGGAGAAAGGAGGTGATGACAGAAGCTGGGCCCCAATACTTCTACAGAAATTACTAATTTCTGACCTCTGTACAAACAGAATAAAGACTTCTGCACATCACAGCCCTTGAAATAGCTGAAACAGCAGGGGAAATCCCAACAAAATACATGATTGTTTTCCGTATGTTGGTGGAAATGTCTTGCCCACCATTATCAGAAACAAGAAGTCCTCCTGAACTGCATTTTGTGTAACTATTAATTTCTTTACTCACACGACCTATGTTTGTGGTACCACCCACCAGGTACTGGGGCCAGAGTCAGCAGTCAGGTCTCTGTGTGTCTGTGACTCAGAGTCCAGCTGGACATGGGCCTGTGGAGCACAGATTGAGGGGCCCCTGACCTGGGAGATGCTGGTCCTCCTCCCCGAGGAGGTGACAGGTACACTAAGCCCACAAGGAGAGCGAGGTGACAGCTGTAGTAACTGTGAGGGACACAGCGGTGAGAGTTCTGGGTATTAGGAGGAGGGTGGAAATATCTGTGGTCACAGCTTCTACCAGGACTGCTAACAGCCAAGTCATTCTCAGACCACTGAGGGCCATGTGCTGTCCACGCTGCCAGGAGCCACTGTGAGAGGGACCAGCACCCCCCCCGCTAGGTCGTGATCAGTCTGTGGTCTGGCCCCAGCACTGGAGCCCAGGGGAGGGAAACCAGCACTGGGGTTTCTGAGAAATGAGGTACTGAGAGCAGCACAGGAAATGGGTGTTTTTCTTTTTCTGCAAGATGTGGTTCCAATGATTTTATCCACAAATATCCCCCAGTGCTGCAGAAGGGGACAAGATTTTAGTTCTTATCATAAAAGGGTGGTAGAAAAAGTTTATTACTGTCATTTTGAATTTGTGACAAATCTTTGGTGACTTTCTCCATTATAGATTAATCCATGCTATTCTAGAAAGATAAAGTCTTGCATTTTTCTCTGCATGTGAAATATTTTATTTTATTTATATTTTTATGTTTATTTTCTTATGTCATTGTTAGTTTTGGGACAGTATTTGACTTCTCCCCTCAGGTGTAGTTTCCATGGTTCTCCCCACACCCTAGCACCTGTGATCCATCACCACAGATCATTGTGTTCCTCCTGATACTGTGCAGGAAGGGCACTAAAACTGGTCAAGGGCACGGCCCAAGTAAATTTCGCTCTCGGTCCTAGTTCGGCACCCAAGCACACAATTGCAAGACTGCTCAGGCTCAGGAAACAACAACAGGATTTATTTACAAACAGGGAAAAACAAAGAGTCACTGAGGCCAAGAAATGGCTGTTTACCTCACTCAAAGCAATGTCTAGTCCTTTAAGTCCCAAATAAAAAACAGCGAAGGCGGCCTCTTCCCGCCACTGAGGACTGGGAGCTCCTCTCCTGAACAACAGGCCTTGTGTCCAATATGGCGTCTTCCTGCCCCTGCAGACACGTAGCAGCCAGACTGTAGGCCAGTTTCAACTCATGAGGACAGCACAGGACACAACTGGAGATGCTCCCGGAGCTGCTATAGTGCCCCAGCACAGCACCAGGTCATCAACACTCAAAACAGCAGCTGCAGGGGCCTCCCTGGTGGCGCAATGGGTTAAGCACAGCGCTGTGGAGCTGTTGGCTACAGGGTGAGTTCGATGCCCAATCGGGGAGAATCCCACATGGAGCAGCAGACCTCTCCTGCCTCTCCCGCTTCTCCCCTCAGCAGTGTATTTCGGTTGATCTGCCTGTTCTGCTCGCCACTCTGTCTCTGGTGAATCTCATACCAGGAAAATGAGGAACTTCAAAGTTGCCAAAGGTAGTTCCCCAATTGCTCACCAGATACTATCTTGGTTCTGCACCCGCACACACGTTTGTAAGACTACTCAGGTTTAGGGAACAACAACATTGGGATTTATTTAACAAACAGGGAAGAGCAAAGAATTACTGAAGTCAACATATGACTGTTTACCTTACTTAAAGCAATGTCCAGTCCTTTAAGTCCCAGAAAAGTAACAAAGGTGGTGTCTTCCCGCCACTGCTGATATGGAGCTCCTCTTCCAAACAATAGGCCACTTTCCAAAATGGCATCTTCCTGCTTCTGCAGATGCGCAACAATCGGACTGTAGGCCAGGTTCCAACACACGAGGATGACACAGGACGCAAGTGGAAATGTTCCCAAAACTGCTATGATGCTCCATCACAGCATCAGGCCAGCAAAACTGCAAGCAGCAACTACAGCGCCAAACAGCCCATCAGACTGCACTCATGCATTTTAGGAAGGTGGCTGCTTTGGGCCTCTGCCTTATTTCTTCGGCTGCAGTAAAAACAAAACTCGGAGCAGTTTCTGTCTCTTGGCTACCTGCAAAGCCTCCAAAGTCTCTGGTCCCAAAGTCACTAAAGATTCCAAAAGTGCTTAATCCATATCCCGATGGCTCAAAACTTCTGGCGTCTGATTTCCAAACTCTCAATCTTGGCAGCTACATTTTCTGCCGCTGATTCCTATATTCCTACATCGTGAAGACTCTTTTCCCCTTCTCCTTCAGTCCCTTTTATTTCTCATCAGACTCTCCACTCCAAACTTCAAACTTAGCATTTTCCCTGGGGCTATTCATTCTCATCAGCAAACCCCCTCCATGGGACACGACCTCCACCGGACTTTGGACTCAGTCCCTTTACAAACCCTCTCACGGCCCTACACCTCTGGCCTGCACCCCAGCTTGTATGCAAAAATAAACAAACCTTAAAAAAAAAAAACCACAGCAGCTGCAACAGCCTAATGGCCCAACAAACAACTACACTGACTCATTTTAGCAAGGCGCCCAATTCCAGGTCTTCTCTTTCTTTCCTCGGCTGCAGCAATAACAAAACCAGGACCAGTTTCCATCACTCGGCTACTTGCAAAGCCATTTCCTCTTGAAAACTTTTCCCCTTGAAGATTGGTGCGATGGGGACCAAAGTCACTGGCTCCAAAGTCACTAAAGATTCCAAAAGTGTTCAATCCGGAATTCTATATCCTGATGTCAAAAGCTCCTGGAGACTGATTCCCAATCTCTAAATCATGGTGGTTGAATCTCTAATCTCCCCTGCTTTTTCTCCTGTCCCTTTTATTTCTTATCAGAGTTTCCACCCCAAACAAGGATACCTTTTGAGAATTTTCCCTGTGACTATCTATCCTCATCAGCAACCACCACCATGGGACACCACCTTGGCCCTAACCCCATTACACTTCCTCCCCTATTCTGACACCTAGTTACAGAGCAACCCCAATATGCAATGGGTTGCCTGACTGTGGGTTCTCATCTGTGCACTTGAAAAAGGACTTATAATAAGATCAATTGCAGGCACACACAAAATGGTTAATAAAAGTTTTATTTGAAAAAGGAAGGGAAATGAAGAAACGAATAACTCAGGGGAAAAAAAGAGAGATAAATCTGCAAATGTGCCCTACCGGATCTGCTGAGCTGGAAACCCAGATGGCACGCTGTATTCTGGCGAGAAGCCAAGAGACCCCCAAGGTGCACAAGTTTGGTTATATACCCAACCTGGCTGCTTAACTCCACCCTCAGTTTCCAGTAATCCTCTCTTTGGTGATGATGACATTAAGGAATTTGTAGTACTGGATGTCTTGGATCTCTTTGGTCTGAGGTGGGGGTGGGGTCCATAAAACCCCTCTGTGGAGTTTGTTACAGACACATTTTTCCCCTAACACTACCCCCTCCCATTGATATCGAATGCTGGCCTCAGTTTCCCTCAGTCAATAAAGCAAACAGAGTTTGAGGAAAAGAAAAGTGGTTTAATATGTTGACAAATGAGGAGGGCAGCAGACTCATGAGGGAAAGCCCAATGTCCTGCTCTCTGGCAGGCTGCAGTGTTATTTATACAAGGGAAAAAAAGGGGGAGCTGGGCAAGGGTCTGCAAAGGGGAGGGGGAAGTGGTCGGCATGGAGACAGTGGACACCAGCTTGCTTTCTTCAACAACTGCTGTTTAACTCCCTTTTCTTTGGAATTCGAGAAGACAAACCTGTCAGACAAAGGGGGGGATTACAAAGGATGGGGGGAGACAAACTTGTCTCAAACTGTAATGAGGCTGAGACCAAAGTCTGAGAGTTGCTGATGAGTACGGATAGCCCCAGGGAAAAATGTTAAAAGGTTTTACAGTTTGGGTTGGAAACTCTGATGAGAAATAAAAGGGACTGAAGGAGAAGGGGATTCAGTTGCCATGATATGGGAAAAGAAGAAGCAGTTGCCAGGATTCAGAGTTTTGGATTGGGCGTTTTTGGAATCTTCGGTGACTTTGGGGCCAATGACTCTGGAGGCTTCGCAAGTAGCCAAGCGATGAAAACTGCTCCTGGTTTTGTTTTTACTGTAGCGGAAGAAAGAAGGCAAAGGCCCAGAGTGAGAGCCTTCCTAAAATGAGTGAGTGCAGTCTGTTGGGTCTTCTGGCCGCTTAGTTGCTGTTTTCAGTGTTGTTGGCCTGGTTCCACAGCCAGGCCTTGGGGACCATGGCAGCTCCGGGAGCATCTCCGGTTGTGTTCTATGTCGTTCTCGTGAATTGGAACCTGGCCTACAGTCTGGTTGCTGTGTGTCTGCAGAGGCAGGGAGACGCCGTCTTCAACATGTGGACTAATGTTTGAAAGAGGAGCTCCACATTCGCAGTAGTGAGAAGATGCCACTTTCGTTGTTTCTTTGGGACTTAAAGGACTACACATTGCTTTAAGCACGTTAAACAGCCATATTTTGACTTCAGTAACTCTTTCTTTTTCCCTGTTTGTTAAATAAATCCTATTGCTATTGTTTCCTAAGCCTGAGTAGTCTTGTAATTGTGAATGTGGGTGCAGAACTAAGATAGTGACTATAAGGTTGAGCGATAGAAGAGGCAACGAAGCAGAGGGGAATGTAAGATAAAGAGGCCTTTATAAGCAACTCCCAGGCGAGGTTCACAGACCCCAGGCGGGGGTCTGTGGAGTCCCACTCCCAACTAGGGGGGCGGGTCTTTATATGGGGTGAAAAAATTCTAAGGGCGGGGGCAACTCCACTTGGAGCTGGTGGCCTTGCAGGTGCATTTGGGCTGCTGCGGCCCGTCTGGGTAGTGGGGACATGAGTTTCTTTCCAAGGTCACACATCTTCGCCGAGATTCTTCACAGCACCCTTATTGTTGGGGAGGGGCGGGTTGAGCCTAACATGCCACCTTTTGATCATAGGGATAGGGGTGACGTTTGTTGTCTAGCTACTTCCTGCTGAGTGGGGTCCTAGTGGGATTGCCTGGTCATGTCCCGACTTAGCAGCGGTTGGCCTGGGCGTAGGAGGAGCTGGTTGAAAGTAGTTTGGGTCGTCATCCGGATGCGGCTGGAAAGAAAGCAGAGGAAACAGGGTGCAAAGGCCAAGAACAAAGCTATTAGTATCAAGGGTCCCAGCAGGCGGGTGAGCCAGGCCATGAGTGGGGACATTACCCACTGCCAGATATAAGTCATTATTTTGTCTCCGGGCTCGTAGATCGTTGGCTAGCTCTTCCAGTTTTCTTACATTTTGTTCCACCAGTCCTGATTCATTTATATAGTAGCAGCACTCCTCCCTGAGAAAGAGACATGTCCCCCCTTTTTCAGCCATTAAAAGGTCCAACCCCCTCCTGTTTTGGATGTCGACTCCTGCTAGGGACATTACCTGTCTCTGAAGGGAAAGAATAGATGTGGAGGAAGACTCTATGGGTCCCCTCGAGTTTGTCCGAGAGATCATGGAAAGAGGAGAGGCCGACCCCAAAGGCCCCTCTGGACAAACTGACTGCTGCAGCTGAGGACGCTGATGTCTAATAGGACCAGGAGGAAGGCAGCCCTTTTTTCCTTGGTGTGTGGGAGTAATAGGGCGAGTTCTGACTCAGCGTATAGCATAAGCTGAGGGGTAACCATGACCGGTGTCCAGGGCCCCTTGGTGGAAGCATTAATGCAGGTGTGTAAGGTGCTGTTACACCAAAAGATAGAGCCCCGGAGGAGGTTAAATTACAGAGGCTGTGTTAGATACCAAGGAGCAGATGGTAGGAAGTACTTGGGGACCCGCATTGTAGCACGGAGAGTTAACCCTCATTTGGGAGTCCCAAAGTGGAAGCGAGCCCAGTGTTTTGCACCAGCCCTGGGAGGGTAGGAAGGGAGTGGGGGTGAGGGGAACAGTGAGAGGAACTGCTGCTAAAAGAGGGCGCTGGAGGGAGGCACAGAGGAAACATGAGTGAGAGAAGAGTTGAACCCTGTCTGGTTGAGTCATTTTAGCCATTGAGCTATGAGGTCTAACCAAGAAGGAGAAGGGGATGGTTTATATCAGGTTTTTGAAGGGGTTGTATGTCAGCTTTAAGCTGTGCTTCGGCCTGGAGGACCAAGTTAACTATTTGGACAGAGGAGTTTGGTCCCGGAACATACTGTCTCAAGATAAAGACAGTGGAAGAAGATTTTGCAGCATTTACCCACGAATAAAGTGTCCCCTTGACCCCTGTAGCCCACTTCTGGTTCCAGGAGTCCTTGGTTACCAGTTGAAGTGAGTCTCCCTTGGCCTGGAACGTTTTCCAGCTGTTACTGCTGAGGTGGATGTTGCAGGAACAGTAGGGGCAGCCCCCATATTCCGGATATTTATTGCAGGATTTGGTCTGATAGTACATAAAGCAGGCATAAGGATTATTGTTGGCTGTTACAGAATTAAGGGTCAAAGGGATAGTAATTGAGGTCTAGCAGCCTTGGGGCAAACAGTCAACTGTTCCCACTAGTTTTGTTTGTTCTGAATAGATTTCCAGGACCCTAAAACACCATAAGTAAGTGCTAGATGTTTGTTCTACAGCTATTATAAACAGGAGGAGAAGTAGGGGATAGAGCCAGACACAAGAGGAGGAGAAAGGAAAAGAGGGAGATTTGAAGCGGAGAAAATTTCTGTCGAGTTTCCTGGAAGACCTGATGTTTGATCCAGAGGAGGACATCTTCTGGGGAGGGGGAATCGGGGTAAAACCAGGAGATACCACGTGGAAGCGTGAACACAAATGACCTAAAGCTATGTGTTAGGAGGGGGTTTGGGGAATCCAGAGTTATGAGAGAAGTGGAGGGTCAGGGTGACTATGTGTGGTCCCGTCCACAGAGGCTGCAGAGGCCTAGGTGTCAGGTTTTTTAGCAATACCTGGTCACCGGGATGGAGCTGTTTAACCTATGGGTTTCCAGGCTCTGGTCGGGGCAGGTAGAGGTTCGCGTGTTCCCGGAGCAGCTGCTGGAGAAGAGTGAAAAGAGGTAGGTAACCTACTAGGGGTGATAGTGTGCTGGGAAGATGAGGCCTAAAAGGAAAGGCCTGCCATACACGAGTTTAAAGGGGCTGACAAAGAGGGGGCTCCGAGGTGTAGCCCTTATTTATGTCTCTGAGGTCTCTACCTGATTGTTCCCGAAGCTGCCTAATTAACCCTAACTTGTCCTGGGACTCATTCCCCCCTCTACGGATGGAGCCCCTAACTGCTGTTAGGACAGGGGGCATCGGTCTGGTCAGTAACTGCTTCCTGCTGAAAATGGGCGACGTGGGGAAGCAGTCAGGGCTCCACCGGAGACGATCTAAGGGACCTCGGAAGAAGGAAGACGGCAGCGTCATATTGGCTTTCATCTGAAGGACCATTTGGAGTCTGGTGGCTTCCAGATGAGAAGCAATTATTTTAACGAGGGTGTTGAGGATGCAAGGTCCAAACAAAAGAACAATAAAGAAAATTAGTAAGGGAACGAGAAAGGGAGCAACCAGGTCGGAAGTTGGCTTCCTATAGAGGCAAGGATTGATTGTAGCCAGCTAGGCACTTGTCCTGCCTGTCTTTTAAGGTCATGTACAATAGTGTAGTGGGCTGTCCAGTGTTGAGGGAGGATAGAAAATTTGGGGGGCCAGTTGTTATTAAGTTGTGAAGGAACTAATTGTGTCCACTTATACTGGGAAGAAGTAGTCCCATAGTGAGATGTACTGTCATCCCATACGTGGAAGCTGATGAATGACTTAGTTTTTTGATAGAAGCTGGTAGGGCCCAGAGAGGAATTTTTTATACAGCACAGTCCCCTCTAGGGCACACCCAACAGTCACTATAGTTTCCTGTCCTTGCCATAAGATTTAAGGCCAGAATTAACGGGTGGCGATAAGAGTGAGAAGCAGCCAGCAGAGTCATCAACAGGGGAATAAACATTAACAAGAAGAGCTTAATTGCCATGATGGGCAGAGAAGGCCCACCGAATAAAACGAGCCAAGGTAAAATAAAAGAACTTTTTTTGACAAATAGTCCACTCTGGGGGCGTAACTGAGTATAATCTCAGGGTGAAGAGGAAAAGTACAAGATAGATTATAACTGTAAATCTAATACACAAAGAAATTATGTGGAATTAAGTACTTTCCTTGTGGTTGGCGGTTTAAACAGGAGGCAAAGGTCATTAGTGAGCCCTGGGGCTATTGTACTACCCCAATGTTTTGTAGCAACAACCAGAAGACCCAACAGTGGCTGCGGAGACTGGTAGTTAGGAATTTAGTTACCATGTCCTGTCCTAATAGAGAAAGTTAGAAAAACAAGACTGAAAATATATAAACATGTGGCCTTGTAGTGAGCGAGGTAGTGGTGATATAAAGTACCCTGGGTCAGGCTGGCCATTAGTACCAGTGAGGGAGACAATTGACCAGTAGATCAGTCCAAAGAATGGAAGCAAGACAGAGTTAAGTGGCCCCTTATTTACCAAGAAGGTGATTATTTTGTCTGCCACTTCACGGTCACCCGAGGCTTGTCCACAGAAACAGTAAACAGGGGAGCCTGTCTTACCTTTGGGCTTTTTCAGAGAATGTCTTTTCCTGCACCGGGTCCTTCATAGTCAGAGGCAGCTGATGGTGAAGGCTGTCCTCCCATCTTGGCCTGTGGTTTGGACTGGCCCCCTCCCTTTTTGGAAGGTGGGACAGTTACTTTTTTAGTGCCCTGTGTGATGGCACTGAAGGCAAGGCCCCGGGGACAGCTTTAGATGCTCTCTGTTGAGGTGTCCAGGTTGCTGGCAGTGTAAGCAAGCTGGCAGCCCATTAAGAGGTTGAGGTCCCGAATGCCTTGGGGCACATGGGGCCTTGGGTGAGTCTGAGGTGGCAGGGTACTGACAGTGGCAACTGCCATATACTAGGCCTTTCTCATGTCTTTTTTTCCTTTTTTCCTTTTTTTTTTTTTTGGAAGTCATCCTTGGACACAACAATTTTTTGTTTTCTCTAAGACACCTCTCTCAGACCTTCAACATTTTCAACACTTTCTTTTGCTTTCTTAATCTAAGACACCTCTTTTCATCTCTCTCAGACCTTTAACACTTTCTTTTGCCTTTTCACTCTAGCACCTGTAAGACCCCTGTCTTAGCCCAAGACCTTTAAAATATCCATTCTGAATACATTTCTTTTGTTAGACATGATTATTTAGACTCTGATGGCAGAATTTAGTTAGGGAATAAGCTGGCAGGCCCAGAGATCTTTTTGCAAGGTCTGAGCCCTAAACAATTAGGTAACAAGTTATCTATTGTTTTTTTTTTTTTTTTTTTTTAGCAGGGGTTACATTGAGGCTTTGTGTCAACATAACTTTAGGTAATTAAAGAGATAGAAGTGTTGGTGGGGGTTGGGACGAGTTAGAGAAGGGGTGGCTATTTTGTAAGCGGACTGAGTCAAAGTCCGGTGAACTGGTGCCCCCTACAGGGGTTTACTGTTAATGGTGAATTGCAGCCAGGTCACCTGAAGCCCCACCAGGTGGGCTTTGGGGAGAATTTGGAGATTTTGTTTACCTGAGAAGGAAGGATGAGCTAGGGTATTTAAAAAGGAGCGCTGGAGGAAGAGAAGCACACAGACGCCATTAGGTAGAACTAGATGAAAAGAGACGCCACGATGTGGGAATGAAGACTTAGGGCCAGAGATTTTGAAGGCTTTATAAGTAGCCAAAGAAAAAAGGCAGAGGCCCGAAGCGGGCACTTTTTAAAATGTGTGAGTGCAGTCTGATGGGCCGTCTGGCCACTGTAGCTGCTGTTTACAGTCTTGTTGGCCTAATGATGTGCTGGAGTATCAAAGTGGTTTTAAAAGCATTTTCAGTTGTGTCCTGTGTCATCCTCGCAAGTTGGAATTTGGCCTACAGTTTGATCGGTACCTATTGGAAAAGAAACATCCTTGTGAAGTTGGAGCCCACACCAGCAGTGGCGGGAAACATTCATCAACATAAGAAAGAAGACGCCATTTTGGAATCGTGGCCTGTTGTTTGGAAGAGGAGGTACACCCGCAATCTTTGTTACTTTACTGGGACTTAAAAGACTGAATATTATTATTACCTTTTGGGGACTTAAAAAGGACTGGACATTGTTTTAAGTAAGGTAAATGGCCATATGTTAACTTTAGTAACTTTTGTTTTTACCTCTGTTAATTTTAGTAATATTTTGCCTTTCCCTGTTTGTTAAATAAATCCTAATGTTGTTTTCCCCTAAATCTGAGTAGATTTATAAATGTGCGTGCGGGTGCAGAACTAAGATAGTGACCAGTAGCAACTGAGGCACTGCCTTTTGTCTAAGCTTAAAAAGGCCTCAATTACCCTGTATCAATTTGAGGTTGTAACAGGGTGGTCCCAGGAGAAAGAGTTCCCTGTCCCACCCAAGGTAGGGTGGAACTGAGCAGGATATAAGAAGCTGAGGAGCGGACACACGGAGGAGACACAGAACAGAACACAGGAAACAGGAGGAGATGGAAGAAGGATGGAAAGCCTGAGGAGCAGAGAGACTTGTCAAGAAGCTCTACTGGCCTGGTGATTGAAATAGATGTGGGTGAGAGACCCATGGGGAGGTTAACGATGGCTATGTTGATTTTGGTTTTGATTTTGTTCTGTTCCTCTCAGAATTGTCCGACTGTTTCTGACCCTTTTGTATGGGTCCCTGCCGAAAGGTATTTTGGTTCCTCCCAGAATTGTCTGGCTGTTTCTGACCCTTATGTGTGGGTCCCTGTCAAAAGCTGTTCTAGACTAGTGGCAGGCTTTCGAGACTTGCTTTGGGCCAATCCCATTTGGGTGGACTTTTACCCACGAGGAGTTGGATAGCATTGGGTGTTTGACTTAGAAAATATATTCTTTTTCTTCTCTGTCCTTTCTAATTGTATTAAAGTTTCTATGTTTTGTATTGATGTGGCGGATGGCAGAACCCATTTAGACCAGGGCAGGTCTGGGGTTTCGGGGGTGCCCCCCTCCCTGCCCTGTAACAAGGTGAGTGAGTGGGTGGTTGAGCATTTTTTTTTTTGGAGGAAGCCAGGGGTTTGTGAAGATTAGAGAGGTTTGGCTATGAGAGAGGAGTTAGGGATTGAGGGTGGGGCGTGGCTGAAGAGGCAAGAATGGAAAGGAGGTTGGTTTTGTTGTGGGTAGGAAATTATCCTGGAGGGTTTTGAGGAGGTGGGGGAAAATGGTAAAAAAGGCATTTAAAATTTAAAGGTCTAGTACCGAGAAATGAGTGATGAAAGGAGGGACAAGTAGGGATTATAAGAAAGGAAAGAACAAGTGGTGTCTGAGCTATGAGGCAATGAACCGGCCCTATAGACTGAGGTTAAGCACATCTTTAAGACAAACAACACTTTTTTTTTTTACATGTCATGTATGGGGAAGACAGAAGAGGTAGAGTAAGATTTTATTTTACAGTTTGCCTGTTTGTAGACTCTTATTAGAAATCTGAGGTTTGGAATTTAGCTTAAACAAAGTAAAGAAAGTTGAAGAAGTTTTTAGTCAACCAAAAAGCACTTTGTATAGCTTGCGAACAAGTCCAAAGTAACTCAGCAGTTTTTACCTTAAACAGTTTAGACTTGAAGATTGGATAAATAGAATTTTTTACCCATAGAATGAACCAGAATAGTATTTTAAGGTCAACAAAAGAAGAATCCAGTTTTCCCACAGCTGGAAGGCAGCAGAGACATACCAATGATCTCAACACTGGAGAAAAAAATCCAGGCAGCTGCTTGCTGAGACCAGAGGCAGTTTCCCCACCAGCCAGGTGTAGTGGGTCCCTTACTTTAGTCCCCAGCATTTTACCCTTTTCCTCGGCTATGGCAAAAGAAATTTAGTTGGAGAAGTGTGTAACAACTGAGGATATCATTTATGGGCCAGATTTTTGTACTGGGACCAGGCATTATTTAAAGAAGGACTAGGTGCTTCTTGTTTAGAATATTTGAGTCTTGGGAAGAGACAGACGGAGGGGCTGGTTCCCTAGCCAGAAGGACCTGATAGGTGTGGCAGGTCTGGGGGAGGTAAGGGCTGGAGCCCAACAAAAGGAAGGCCTGAACGTAAGGAACAAAGAGTCCCGTCAATTTTTGAGTTCTGGTTCCCCATTGTGGAACTTTAAAATAAATGGTTGCTTTATGGATCTCTTAAATGATCTGGGTCTTCCGTGAGTGTGAGAGAGAAGAGCCGACATCTCGACCTTCGTTCTTCCACCCAGACACGCCTCGGGGAGGACTTTAAACCACCAAAGCGAGAATAGGAGATGTCTCTCCAGGTCTTGGTGCAAGAAGAAAATGGCAGCAGTCGACACGGGCCCACGATTTAAACGCCTCAGGAAGGACTGCTTCAGGGAGGACTACAGAAAGAGCGACTGAGCCAGAGACAAAGGTGCCGGACCAGCCAAAACACCATTCAGTGACCCATGGAGACAGAAATGAGGGGGACTCACCCACAGCAGATCCAGGGCGGCAATGGAAGAGTGGTGGGAGGCAGAGGATCCAGAATTCAGCCTGTAGTCGGTCGCAGGCCCTTAGTTTCGCTCGTGGTAACACAGAAGGAGGAAGAGGAGAAGGAAGCCGGCAGAGAATAGAACTTCCAATAGTAGTTGTGGGACTGTGGTTCACAGAAAGAGAGAGAGAGAGAGAGAGAGAAGGGGGTCCAGAGGGGGTCGGACCCCAGGAAGAGGGGCCCGGACCACACCTCCCGGGCTTTGGCACCATATGTAAGGTCGAGCGATAGAAGAGGCACGAAGCAGAGGGGAATGTAAGATACAGAGGCCTTTATTAGCAACTCCCGGGCGGGCGAGGTTCACAGATCCCAGGCGGGGGTCTGTGGAGTCACACCCTGCAACTGGGGGGGGCGGGTCTTTATACCAGGTGAAAAAATTCCAAGGGTGGGGGCAACTCCATTTGGAGCTGGTGGCCTTGCAGGTGCATTCGGGCTGCGGAGGCCTGTCTGGGTAGTGGGGACATGAGTTTCTTTCCAAGGTCACACATCTTTGCAGAGATTCTTCACAGTGCCCTTATTGTTGGGGAGGGGCGGGTTGAGCCTAACAGTGATCAGTAAGCAATTTGGGCAGAGCCCTTGACCAGGTTTGGTGCCCTTTTTGCCCGGTACCAAAACAACAAACTTGTTAATGCCCCTCTGAGGGACCGGTCATAAAGAAGACATCTAGTCAAACAAGGGGGAGACAAACATGTTAATGCTTATCTGAGAGACCATAATTGGTAACTGCATCACCCTGCTCTGTTGTATGCATGAGATATATGGTCAGCTTGTGAGGTTTATCTTTTCCCTGACCTTTGTTCCTTTCACTGTGTTCTCTCTATATGTGAAACTGATGGAGGAAATATAACTTAAAAAGGCTAGAACCAACTCACACAAGGAGGTGGGGGTAGCAGGGATTAGCATGACCATTAACCCAGCTATACCACCACCGCCTAGATCACAAAAGCAGACACAGGCAGGTATCAGACTGCAGTGAGGAGTGTCAGAAGCACAGACCGGGGTAAAGATATGGAGATAGAGCCTATTGTAGTATCTCTGGTGCTTTCAGATCCTACATAGTTATTCAAAATCAACAGCAAACAAACCACTCCTGGAGGGAACAAGCCCCTCTGAACTGAAAGACGACTATATCAGGGCAGCCTCTGCAGTGGCTCAGGGCAATCATCTTTCTGCTCACCTGTGCTCACCAACTCTGTCCCTCTTCAGGGCAGCAGCCTTCCTGCCTGCCTGTGACCCTGCACCATGCTGGGTCTTCTCTTCACTGACCTCCCTCAGCAGAGGCAGCTCTCCTCAGGGCTGCCCGTCTGCCTCCAACCATGCAGGCCTCTCTCTCAGCAAACCTGTCCCTTTCGGGGAAGCTCTTCCTCCCTGCTTGTGTCTATGCAAGCATCCCTTATTCCTTATTCTTCTGTCCATTTCCCTAATAAACCTGTCCTTTAAATATAACTAACGTCTCTGTCTCATGGAGAAACTCACCACATGCCACTGAAGGGAAGCTCTGGTGAAACCTTTCCCAGAGTGAACCCAAGGACCCCACACTCAAACACATCAACCTTAAAAGCAACATCAGAAACAACAACAACAAAAAAATGAGCCCTCTTATATGCTGGTGTGAATGCGAACTGGTCTAGACAGATAATCTAGAAATGATCCTTGGTCTTCCTTCTCCCTCATCCTATTTCCTCAGCTTGTCAGGGAGGAGGGTGTGTTCATCAAAGACCCCTCACAGGTGACATCAGGAGGGTCTCTCAGGCTTGGGGACCCTCTGACCCTGAGAGGGGGTGTGTAGGGGTCACCAAATCACTGACCTTTCTTTCCCTCAGGTGGAAGGGGGTGCAGTTTCCAGTCCCATAGCTGTGTCCTCAATATGCTCATATGACTTGTTGCCCCTCATTTAACTTATGAGAAACCTGAGCTTGGAGAAATTATAGCACTTATTCAAGGTGGCCCTATTGAAAGCAGGGTCAGGATACAACTGTTTTCCATCATTTGAGATCATGCTCTTTGCTGCATTATGTTCTACAGCTTGTCAAAGTGATCTAACAAAAACAACAAAATCCAGTCAGTTTATGAGCCCACTGAAAAACTATTTACCTTAATAGCTTCACCTAATGGTAGAGTCACTCCAGGCAGCTTTCTGCCCCTCCTCATTCTTTTAAGTGAATCTCCCTCTGAGGTGACCAACCCTCCATTTCTTATTCCGGAGCCCGTGTCCATTGACCTGGAGCAACACCAGGAAAATCTGGAGCCGTTTCAGCAGCTCCCAAGCTGGTGAACCCTGGACAAGCTCCCAGGACCCTGAAGTGAAGCCCCTTGTGAGCTAAAAAGAGTGAGTCATAACTTGCACCCAATCTGAGGAGGGACTTCTCCCTGCCTACTGAGTGATAACCCTTGGGGATCTGGTCAGCAGCTCCCCCTCCCTGCTCTGTGGAGGGTTTCTGGTGCTGGGATCCCCAAAGGCCCAGGAGAGAGGAGTCTTCTGAGGTCCTGAGTGTCCCTGAGGGTTTTCTCAGAGTCTACAGGGAGTAACCTGTAGGCCTTGAGAAAAAGGCATCATGACCACCTCTGTGGATTTTAATTACGTATAAAAAGGCTTTTGTAATATTAGAGAATTGGAAGTTTGTCATGTCACTGATCTCAGTCTCTACTTGAAATCTTCTCTAGTATTTTCCAACCACAAGATGTGGAGTAAGAGAACAAAGAAACACCTGACAATAACTGGTCTAGGTCATTTCTAAGTATAATAGTGAAAATGACGCCCCCAAAACATGGCAGCGAACAGACGCTAGGATTAGGCTCTCCCACAAAATATAGATTTAAGGACAGAAAAATACCTAATTTTGCGAGCCGATCTCAGGATAACTGAATGTCCTGCACAATACAATCATCCCTATGGGTGCTTTAGACTTAAAGATAAACCGAAAAGTTGGCGTAAAAAGAAGAGAAAAAACACTGAACTCCACACGGAGGAACAAAAGAAAGGAGAAGTGGACAAACCAGCTTTACGAAGCACCACTGAATACAAGGTTAGAAACCGCAGTGGGGTCGGAGGCCTCTGGCCAACTAACCAGAGCGCGACCCCCACCCCCCACCCCAGGAGCCCCCTCTCTTCCCTGCGTGGCAGCTCTGAAATGCTGGAAAGCTCGAGGGTCACTGCTTTCCATCCCCACCTGGGGCTAGGTAACATCTTAGTAGGGAAGACAAACTGCCAGCACCCTGTGGGGTTCTCACTGGTTGCTAGGTGATATATTGGCCTTACTGGTTGCTAGGTGATATATTGGCCTGAGAAACTGGTCTAGCAGGAAAAACTGCAGAGACCACCTCAAACAATCTCCTCCCTACTCTGTAACCTGACACAAGAGCTGATGTTAGAGAACTCTACTTTTCTCTAACCTGACTGGAGGTAACCTGACCCCGCATACAGACTCCTACTGGAACTGTCTCCAACCACACCCTCCTCCACAAAGTGTCTGCATCTTAGCACACAGGAGGGCTACAGAAAGGAAAATAGAGCTCTCCCTCACCCCCTGCCGGGGCCCCACACCCAACTTCTAGGAGGTTGCACAGTGGCCCCCCAGGACCTAGGTGGGCACCAACAGCTGCCCACAACCTCCACCCCTGCACCCCCTTGTGGAGAAGTGGGGCCCAAGCAGCAGAAAAGAAACTTAAGATCAGGAACTCTCGACCCCTCCCCACTAGACATAACCACAGGGGCAAGGATAACCCCCAGGCAAACACTGAGGGAAAGAAAATAAAAAGGGGGGTGGAGAGAGAAAGAACAGAAAGACTACTAGCAACTATAAAACGACAGCAGTCACAGTAGGATAACAGCAACATCTGACACTGGAAAGGAGGGTTGAACCCTAGCAGGGGGCCTACCGGACACTACAAAACCTAAAAGCAAAAAGACTACAAAACTCTCCCCAAGCTTACATCTACCCAATACCTTTTTTATTTTTTTTTGTTACTTTAATTTTTTTATTATTACTATATATATATATATATATATATATATATATATATATATACACACACACATATTTATATATATAAAATATATATATATATATATATATTTTCCATAAACTACAATCCACCACCCCTTTTTCTACCCTAATTCCACCTGGAACCGGAAACACATTGGAGACACGCCACAAAACACAGAAATTCAACAGAGAAAAAAGTAAATCTGGGAGATACCCAGCCACAGCCAAGGCAACTCAGACACTAGGAAACAACAAACACTCCTCAGCAAGTAGAACCAAGAACCATGCCTGCTGGCACCAACAGCACAGGAATGCAATGATCAGAGCAAAGCAGAAGGCCAACAACAGGAAGAAAAAAAATTACAAATGACCCTCAAAACAATACACCACAGAAAGAAAATCATTCTTCAGAATCCAATAATATGGACATAGAAGATTACATCTGCCTAACAGATAAAGAATTCAGAATTGCCATAATAAAAAAAATGGAATTAAATGAAAAGAACAAAGAACTGAGGAATATAAATGAAGAACTGAAAAATGAGAATGAATCCATAAAGAAGAAATGAAAGAAATGGAGGATTTGCAAACATTAGTAGAGAGCCATAAAAGTAGATTAAAACACATGGAGGAAAGAATAAGCACTCTGGAAGATAAAGATACTGAAAGAACCAAGACAGAAAAGGAAAAAGAAAAACAAAGGAAGAAGAATGAAGAAAAGCTTCAGGAACTATCTGATACCATGAGAAAAGGAAATATCAGAATCATAGGAATCCCAGAAGGAGAAGAGAGAGACAAAGGAACAGAGGAACTTCTCAAGGAGATAATTGAAGAGAACTTCCCAAACATGAAAAAGGAAACAAAAATCGACATACAGGAAGCCAGAAGATCTCCAAATTATTACAATGAAAGGAAAAAAACAGCAAGACATATGATAGTAAAACTATGGAGAATTCAAGACAAGGAAAATATATTGAAAATGACGAGGACAAAGAAACAAATAACCTACAAAGGAAAGCCAATCAGGCTGACATCAGATTTCTCTGAAGAAACATTAAAGGCAAGAAGAAATGGAGAGACATATGTAATATATTACATGCAAACAAATGTCAACCAAATATACTCTACCCTGCAAAGCTCTCCTTCCTCTATGAAGAAAGAATATGGACCTTCTCTGACAAACAGAAACTACAGAAATTCATCACTACCAAACCCCCACTCCAAAAGTTACTACAAGAAACCATGAAGACAAAACCAACCGAGGAAAGACCAGGAAATACGGAATTAGGTAAGGACTAGAATCACAAAAAGGTAAAAAATAATAAAATAAAATAAAATAAAAAAGACAAATATGGATGACAGTATATCAATATTAACTCTAAATGTAAGTGGACTAAACACACCAATTAAAAGACACACCATAGCAACATGGATCAAAAAACAGAACCCAACCTTCTGCTGTCTACAAGAAACACACTTAATTGCAAAAGATAAACAGAGATTAATAGTTAAAAGATGGAAAACAATGCTACAAGCAAATGGACCAAGAAAGAAGGCAGGAACAGCTATACTTATATCAGATAAAATAGACTTCAAACTTAAAAAGGTAAAAAAAGACAGAGCTGGTCACTGCATCATGATAAAGGGGACAATAAAACAGGAGGATATAACAATCATCAACATATATTCCTCAAATGAAGGAGCGCCAAAATATATCAGCCAATTATTATCATCCCTGAAAACAGACATTAAAGAAAATACATACATAGTAGGAAACTTCAACACCCCACTTTCTCTACTGGACAGATCAACAAGACAAAAAGTAACCAAGGACATTAAAGCTCTAAATATGGACCTAGACCACATGGGATTAACAGATATCTATCGATCACTTCACCCCCGAAAAATTGAATACACATTTTTCTCAAGTGCGCGCGGAACATACTCCAGGATCGATCACATATTAGGCCACAAAACAAACCTCAACAGATACACTAAGATCAAAATCCTACCAGCCTTCTTCTCTGATCACAAAGGAGTCAAACTGGAAATAAATCATAAAAAGGAAAAAAGGAACCTCCTTACCTCATGGAGGCTGAAATCCACATTATTGGAAAACCAATGGATCAACGAAGAGATCAAAGAAGAAATTAAAAAATATCTAGAACTGAATGACATAGAGGACACAACTTTCCAGAACGTCTGGGACACAGCAAAAGCAGTAATAAGAGGAAAATGTATAGCATTATAAGCTCACATCAAGAAACAAGAAACAACCCAAAGAAACAATTTAATCTCCCATCTCAAAGAACTAGAAAATGAACAACAACAAAAAAAAAACCAAAAGACAGTTTAAGAAAGGAAATAATAAAAATCAAAGCAGAACTAAATGAAATGGAAATTAAAAAAAACAATCCAGAAGATTAATGAGACCAAAAGCTGGTTCTTTGAAAAAATAAACAAAATAGACAAACCACTAGCCAGGCTTACAAAGAAAAAACGAGAGAAAACACAAATAAATAGGATCATAAATGAAAAAGGAGAAATCACAATGGACACAGCAGAAATAAAAAAAAAATAATCAGAGATTACTATAAACAGCTATACAGAAACAAGTATAACAACCTAGAGGATATGGACAAATTCCTAAAACTATACAATCACCCAAAACTAGACAAAGAAGATATAGAACACCTAAACAGACCAATCACAAGTAGTGAAATTGAAACAGTAATTAAAAACCTCCCCCAAAACAAAAGCCCAGGACCA
>PVIJ01009241.1:0-11129 GCA_004024925.1 Scalopus aquaticus
CTCTCTCTCTCTCTCTCTCTCTCTCTCTCTCTATATATATATATATATATATATATATATATATACATATTATCCTTTTATATACATATTTTATGGGAACTCATTAATGTCTATATGCTTGATTCAAAATATTATAGGCTCATTTACTAAATATATATATGAAGTAGGTTATACAGTACGTAAATTAATATAAGAAATTGCTTAAGTTCTGAGGATGAGCTCTACTCTGTCATGATATATTGCATTATATCTTAGCTTTTAATGTTTTTATTCATCTTAATTATTATTGGAGTCTGTTTTTACTAAAGAAAAAGATCCAACTAATGTAAGCAACCACATAATTTAATTATTTAGGGAAAAATAAGCTAGATTCATACTTCCAGCAAACCCCAAAATCATATGTAATAAAGGAACAAAATACATGGAATTTTTTGATATATATAAGCATATATATGAGAAACATGAAGTTCTAATATCCCCTTAATGTACATATTGAGTGGCCTACTTCATATACATGAAACAAACACAAACATATAAGTATATATATAAACCAGCTGTCTCTTAAGGAGAATACTGAGTCCTCTTAAATGGGTGAATCTATATTTTACTGAACACCTTGATGAGTTAGCATAAGGACCTCTGAGAAAATAAGTAAGAGCTATTTTACTTTGCATAATAAAACTCAAGAGGCAGATTACGATGCAGAGTGTTTCTAAATTACATGTTATTAGTACTCCATTGATTCCTGCAGTAGAAATTTCTGTAGAACACATATATTTAGAGACTTTATTAAATACTAGTCTACTATTAATACCTGTACCAAGTTTTTTTCTTTTTTAAAATAGCAAGCTCTCCATATTTAAATACGGCTTGCTCTTTAAATCCAATCTTGCTTCTCCATACAACAAATATATTACATGCAGGGTACTAAGCTAAGTGAGCATTTTGCTGAAAAGTCTATTTTGGCTCATCCACTTTGGGCACTAGGTTGCTTCTTACAAGGCTTCTATAGAACAGAACCTTGATAATACAGAGCAGGGACCAAACATGGCAGTGGCAGGTTCTCTAATGCAAGACATAATGAAGATAACAAACTGAACACACATGACACTTGGCTGCAAGCACTCAGTGATTTTCTGTCTCCATGTTTTACACTCAATGTGGGGGCTGGACTAATATGCTAACAAAGGTTGAAATTGCTGTTTGAAATAAACACAAGTTCAGGAGCCATATTAAAAAAAGCAATGGCATTGCAGATCAAAGCTTGTAGGATATATGTGTTCACTATTTTAGAAAGAAGATGAAGAAAGTGTTAATGTAGAAGAAGCTTTGTACCCATATAAGGATGCTAGGTTTGGCAATGATGTTTTCCACTTGTATGTGCAATACACACACAAACTACTTTGCTTGCTAAACAATTTATGAAAGTCTTGTTGTTCAGATAATATACTGGGATCTGGAAATGTAAGGATTTCATGATTCAGTTGGCCATGACAATATACCATTTGTGTTTGTGTGGAGCAGAGAAAGGACAAGAAGCTCAGAGAAACTGGAGAAAGGGAAGGTCCATTGCAGAATATTTCAGATATTCATATTTGAGAGACTATAGGCAGAGAGTACTGGATCCTGTTATATTTGGAATTCTTTCTTTTTGTTGGAAGAATTAGCATCTAAGGATGAATGTATTAAAAAAGAAAAAAAAAGGAATCTACCTGAATTGTGATTTTTGTGCGGTCTTTATCTAAAAATCATTTTTTGAAACAATGTAAATGGTTGTTTATTGTCCTGAGATTATACTTTCCTTAGAAAGGCATTGAATACCATACTTTCAGTTTCTGATGTGCTAGGATTTCAATGTAACCAGACAATTTTAGTGTTAAAATTATATCTCCATACACCTGCCCTGTCCATGAATCAAGTGACAAGTGCAGAGTTGTTTTGATATATGACTAGCCATATATATATAATTTTGCTTCAACAGATTTGATAACATATGAGGGAGAATGATATACTTTACTTTAACTTTTACTTTCACAGAATGTTTATTTTTCCCATGGAGAAGCTTTAAAGAAACATATATCAAACCCGATCCCTTCTTAATCATTTCCTTGCTGTAATTTATAATGAAAAAGGAGTTCTATAGAACTCTCTCCAGATTGCCAGAATGGTGCCCAATACTCGTTATTAGAGTTTTCTTCATATCTGGTAGCGGAGCCAAAGCCATCAGCTGTGCAGGGATTATGACAGATCTGAAACAGGGCGAGCCCTTAGCCCCAACTGCCGCATTGACTGCAAGCACACTATGCTAGCTTTGGCACTTAATTGATTTTGAAGTCAAATGACTAAAAGTGCCTCCCAGCCTCTCATTCTTTCCAGCCCATTCGAATATAAGAAGCCCACTTTTTGTGGAATTCTTCATTATTCAATCTGAGATATTCATTTGCCACCAATGTCATCTCAGGGTTGTGATGGGGCAGGGTGTGTATTAAAGGAAACTTTTAGAGCACAGGTTTATTTTTTGTTTGCTTCTTTGTTCTTTAATAGGTCAAGTCCAGAGGGGAGAAAAGAGTAGAAACTGGCATTCTCACATTTCTATACAAATGATTTTTTTGCTTCTAAGATCTCCCCATCAATGTGATTTACAACTTGATTTTATTCATCATATCACATATTATGTCATTACTGATTGAAATACACACACTTATATACTCACACACATATAAACCTTACTTTAAGACACAACATGATCAACCCATAAAGAAAAATGACAATAAAAAGCTATCAGTTTCCTAATGGCTCCATTTTCCTCTCAAGAAATAGATATACTGGTAGATTCCCAGCGAAATATAACCCAAAAGAATAGGAAATATTTGAAATTCTAGGCAATATGATCAAATGATGGTCTGATTTGGGGTGATTGTAAGGTTAGAGAAGTTTTCAAGATATCTCAAATAGCATCACCTAAGTTGCTATCTTCATTTCTATTTATAAGACTAATACTGGAAAAGATACATAAATTAATATAATATCCTACTTGCATAACTGTAAGGGTGTCCTTGGCACCAACTGGCATCAGCATGCTTGAACTTGGTGAGATTAAACTCATCTGTGGTTGCTCTCTAATGTGGAGAATGCTCCAGAGGTGGGAGAGGCATATTTGCAGATATAAGGAATGGGGTACAAACACATCTTCTTTTTCCAAGTGGTACCGATATTTTATCAAAGTTATTATTGTATCAAATAGGTTATTAATAGGTTATTTATAACCTTTCATAACCTAAATGTCAGTTGTGCTTTTGTAAGGTAGGTGAAAATATCTTGCCTTTAACCTTTCCTTTCCTTTCCAACTATTTTATTTTATTAACAAGTCAAAAACTCTAAGAAATACTTCTGCTAATTCTTGCATTTGTTATAGATTACACTGTGTGGCCTTTTATTTATATCTTACAATAAATTTTATCAAATTTCCCTGTTTTGAATCTCATTGTCCCCCTTGTAGTTCTAATTTTCAAGATGCCACCACCAAAAAGAAATCTGTGGTAAGAATCATGGAAATTCTTTCTGGGAAGGGCCTGAAGAAATATCTTCACTCATTGCCTGGATATCGGCCACCTCACTCACTTCTCTTATTTTTTCTGTTGGCCTCCCTCCTGTAATCTTTATATAAACACCTTTAAAAAAGTGTGATAATATAAGAAATCATTGCTAAATTTAATGTTTTTTTATTTTTATATCCAAATTATGATACCACCTGCACAGAAATTTGTAATCTTTACACAAATCACGAACACAAATTGACATTTAAATTTTTTCTCTTCAGAGTAGCAAAATAAAACACAATCAATTATGTAAATGCCCATTTTACATGATGTTGCTTTGAAGTTTAATTAACACAACCACAGTAAAGACTGCTTTATGAAAATAATAAACTCACTTTTTAAAATGCTTTCTAATTTCTGACGAATTAAAAAAAATGGCTAACATAAAACATTTAACCTGTCATGCATTAGTCATGTCATAAAAAAAATTAGGGGTAGTAGGACAATAACATTATTCAAATATAAGTGGATATCATGTAATAATAATATTAAAACAACTTAGTTCTTTGTATACAAATTATCAATGGAATAAAGAACTATTTTACTTTATATTTTCAAAGAACTTTTGATTAAAAGTGATAATGAATTATTTAAAATTTTATAATATTAAATAGACAATTATTTCTTCTGAGAATTGTAAATGCATTTTCATATTCAACAGTCATTCTTAATTTTACCACATGGATATTTTTCTTTACTCTGTAGTACCAAAAGAATATGAAAATTCAAGTTGAAATTCTTAAGAAATTTACATTTATGTCTTAACAAAGCCACACATTTATAGTTTAAAATGTTTATTTTTGTTTTATTTAGTTCACTATTTGTTGTTTTCTATATATACCACATATAAATAAAATCAGAGAGGTCTGAGAATTTCAAACCATCTTTAAAAGTGGACAAACTTCCACTTGTGACAATTTTGTAACAACTGATAATTTTTTTTTTAATTTTGATTTTATCTTTAAATATAGATTATTAAAGAAATTTTGTTTTTCCAAAATCCTGATTTAGTTACAGACTAGATTACACACTAGATTACACAAGGGGGACACAGGGGGAAAAAGAACTATGGAGAGAAAATGAGATGACGTCAGACAGAGAAAAATAGACTTTCAGCAAAATTATGAATCACAGGAGAGCCCCTATCAGTATACATTATGAGTAGGCTAAACAAATATCACTGGCTATCTTAAAATTCAAACATTACTTTATTTCATTCCTTAAAAAGAAACGAAGTAGGCTAAGGTAATGATTTTAAGTGGAAAGTGCTTTTTCTGGAACATTTAGGCTTAGGTCTGACAAAAGATGCAAGTCATCACTTGCAAGAGTTATTATTCACTTCTGCACCACTGGCATGCTCTTGCTACAGCACATGCTAGACATGTTGGATTTTGTGTGGCACTAAGAAATCCAGAAGAAAGAATGCAAAAAAACAAGCAAACAAACAAAAAACAAAAGCAAAGAACCCAAACCAGTCATTTGACGGTATATGCACACTCCTATGTTTATTGCAGCATTATTTACAAGAGCCAAGTTATGCTAACAACCTAGGGATATACACAAAATGGAATACAACCCAGCTCTAAAAAAGATGAATCCATGCCAAGTGTGACAACATGGATGGAACTGGAGGGATAATGCAACATGAAGTGAGTCAGAAGGTGAATGACAAATAAGATTTGTTTCACTTATATGTGGAATACAGAGAAATTAAATGGTCAAATAGAACCCAACCAATAAAAAAATCTTAGAAATCTGACTGTAGAATTGAAGCTACCTGAGGTGCAGGCTATGGATTGGGCCCAATGGACTCTAGTGGCAAACTATGTTGTCTTGATAGTGGGTGTGATATAGTAACACAACTGGAGAGATCTTGACACTCTGAGTAATGCAGGATATTGTAAACCAGTGTTACTTCAATTAAAATAAAAGAGTACATTTTTTCCCTCAATACTATATAATCCAGCTTAGAAAAGAGAACTTACTTCTTTCTTCCATTCCTATGAGAAACATGAATTCGGTGCCTACACTTTTTTTAGTCACTAAGGATCTAAAAATCTTGACACTTATCCAGGAACTCTTCAGACATGAGATACGAATTATTTGAAATGAAGGAGGAGCAATTAGAGAACAAAGCAGATTAGGGTGATGTGGGGTCAGAGAAAGAAAATGGATATTAATTAAACACATATTATATGACAGACCTTCTGCCCAGCATGGAATTATCTACCAAGCACATTAGTCAGAAAGTATTCTCAAATTCTGGCAAACACAAACACGTATTTAAACACATCCAGATATAGTTAGAGATATATTACATGAAAATTGTAGGAGAAAAGACTATATCTATCCCAGAGCTTTCCTGTGAAACAGATCCTCATTATATCAAAAATACATATTTAACAGTGTATTTTTGGAAATGCATGCTAACTTTTACTCTTACTGTTCACTTTAGTAATAGGAATAATTGCTTTGAAATGCAATAGGAAATTTGATGATCACCTATTTTCATTAAAATAGGACTCTAAATGCAGAGGACTGCTTTATTTTAATTTCGTATTTTTATAATAGTGACATGTCTATACATACCTAAAAGAAAACATCCTCAGGTATACTTTTCATTATAATTCATAGTATAGAGAAATAATGAAATTTTGCTTTGTATTGGCTGACTTTATTTGACTGCACTTCTAATCACCACTAGCTCTAACTCCAGCTATGTAGTATCATTTAGACCCTAAAGAGATGCTGTGGTCTCACAGTATGTCAATTATACATACAAACACAAATCACACATTGTACTCACTACATGAAAACAAAGATAAACTCTTGTCCTTGGTAACTATTTTAACATAATGAGACAATTTACTTGTGTAGGGGAAGAAATATCCTGAACTAGACACTATTACCCTATTAGTGGCATAGACATGGAAATTTGGCCTAAAATAATTACATTAATGGTGCTTATGAAGGAAACAAAATAGTAACACATTAAAAAGAATATTAGTGAATGAGTGAGTGGGACAAATAAAAATGTTATATACTCAATTGTTGGTTAGTAATAATTTACCATTGAAAACTAAAAAAGGGATATATATTAATTATAACACAGAATGCCAACTAAATGAAATTTTACCCTTATGAAATACCTATAAACCATTATATATTCTTTTGGTGCAATCTCAATTGGTACCATTTCTTTAGTCCCTGAACTAAATATTATAGCGCTTGCAATCAGATTTGAAAATTATTATTTTGATACAAATGTCTCAAAATGTTCTGCATTTATAGTAAGTGCCACTTATTTAATATAAATACATAATAATTGTACAGGGTATTATATTTTTAATCAGTTTATTGTTGAACACATAATATGCACACATTCCAAAAATAAGGGTGAATCACTAAACAAATATATTAAACTTAAAAACATACTTTTCTGCACAAAGAACAGTTTATGGATGTCTTGGTTGTGACTTCTCCTGATTTACTAATCCCATTTTTATTTTTGCAAGTTGAATTTTGGGCGCTTTCACAATTCTACTACTACAACTTATGGATGATATAATTTTCAATCTAATACAAGATAAATAAATATACCCAAGCACCAAATAATGGCTCACATAACATATCTGGAGCAGCTTCCAATTCTCTTGAGAAATGAGCCAGAAGATTAGTTTGTTTTAAGTTCATTTTTATTCCTATGCCACACTAAATACTAAATGCTGGGCAATAAACACTGCTGTTTCAATAAATTATCAATAGACATAATAATGAAAATCTTAAAATATGAAAATTTCCCCCTCTCTAAACATTTAAACTGCTCCCATGAAACACTGGAGTAATATCATCAGAAGTCATTACTTTTTTTACCTTTTGGAAATACATAAAAAGATAGAACACACCAACATATTTTCACAAAATACATACCTCAAAGATTTCAATTTTTTATAATCTGTAATAAAATGTTCTATTAATTTCAATGTAGGAAAAATGATACAATATCTTCTTATAATATATTGAATAGATTTCTATGAGTGACTCTTTTATCATTCCAAGTTCAAATGTTTGCATTATTGAAGAAGACAATCTATCATTTAATTTTTTTTTCAGGAAATCCCAATATTTTACAAAGCTTAATAAGAAGGTATCAGTGACAATAGGGAAAAATATTAACACTGAAATTAACTTTAAAAAGAAAACATATCTTTAAAAACTCACTTCTCTATTAGGCATAAAAATAAAAAGATTATAGGAAATTCATCACTGATGTTAATAAAAATTCAGCATGCAGACAAAACTAAATCATGTGTAATTGTGTGTGGATTTCTTTTATAAGTGAACTTTTAAAATAATTTCCCATGGTTTTCTAAAAAAATTAGAGAGAGATTGAAAAATGGATCATTCATCTCAGCACTTACCTCATATGGGTGATGATGAGTGTCGTAGTAGGAATGAAAAAATCATCTACTCGGTCAAATTGCTTGCCCACGGGCTGGGTGTGGATGGTGTGGTGCGGCACATTCCCAGTAGCCAGGGTTATTACCTAAACAGAGCACATCATGTTTGGATCTTGGCAATGCATTCACTTAATCGTCTGTTCTGCCATTTTATTTAGAGGTGGCGTAATATTTTTGCTTTCTTTCTAGCAGTTGTTTACATAGATACTTCATTGCTATCCTCAAAATTAGTATAATATTAAGCAAATTGCAATTCTGCAATTGCTACACATTTTGCAATGTAAAACTTGTTTCTAGAAGGGAATTCAAAATAGAAAAGTATTTGCTTTGAAATATTTCCACATAACATATAAAATAACTGCACATATAAGGGATGGTATTACAAAAGTATTACTTGTGCTGTAATGAGAAAAATAAAAACAAGAAACCAGGTGATGTAAGAGATATTAGCTTTTTTCATTAAATAGCTTTATTGAAATTTAATTGATATATAAAAGCTGACCTTCCTGTAGAACAAAGACAGAAACAAAGGATTGAAAATGTCAAAATAAAACATAGGACATACTGTAGCTTTTAGAAATCTTCGACTAGATAAAACCATATTTTAAAAGATTTTTCTTCCTAAAAATGGAAAATAACTGATTTAAGTGAGTGATTTAATCAAAGAGGTTTCTTCTTTCTAACTATTCATCATTAATTGGTTTTTAAAACTTTCAAGGTCCATAAAAGAAAAGATCGCTACATTTAGTCTCTTTTATTCCTCATATTCCATTTTTCTCCAAATCCTATCAGTTCTTCTTTTAGCTTTCTCGTAACTCTCATGCCTCTATTGTTCCTGCTGCATGCACAGCCAGGGCGGCTTTCAAAGGACTATCCTGCCTTCACCTTTCCCTTTTATGTCCTTTCTACATCAGGTCACCAAATTAAACTACTTAAACTATTGGCTGATTCTCGCAAAACTGTGTTTTCCTTTGGTTTTTATGGCAGAAGTAAATAATATTTTTATTTTTAAGGCTTTTTTTAAAGGTTAGTTTTTATTTATTGAATGCCTATGTTTTCATTGAGTTCTACTGGACATTGCCATATCCACTGAAAACAGATTTTTAACAATGGTTGTGACAGACTCATTTGTTACTGAAAAACAGAAGGCAAACCTTAAAAGTCTTAGTGACTTGGGAAATAAAAATTTCATTTCACAACTGTTACTTTTCCAGAGAGTTTGGGCAGGTTACCTACTGTTCTGACTCAGTTTTCTAGGCTGATGGAACAGCCTAGAAAGAATGAATATTTCCTTTCACAACACACTCATTTGCCAGAACAATTCATAAGACCCCATTACACCAAAAGGAAACCATCATGCGCCTACAGGAAGGGAAAATATTGCATGTGATAAAGCTTCAAAGACATCTACCTATTTTATTAATGACTATCTGCACTGAAGTCATCACTGGATTTTACTTCTATCATAATAATGTCTACAAAACTTTAATAAAGATCAACACACTAACTGTGAAGGGACTCAACAAACTTTCCTTTAGATTGTCTACAAATCTAGAACTCTCAAAATGCATGTACATATATTTGAAATTGTAATAATACATCAACTAAAAGCAACAGTAGTGATGTTTACTGAAAGCTTGCTGTATGCTAATATGTGTATTATGTGGTCAACAGGCAACATGCAATTCAATATGCAAACAACACTGTGATATCTGTTTGCATCCCCAGGTGTATTTGCTGAGACTCTCTTTTGTTCCTCGTACATTCCTAGGTGATAAAAAATACAATGCCACGTCTCTGGTTCCACTCAGTCTAAACTTTGTTTTGTGACAGTTTGAGAACCTTCTTGCTACTGGATTTAAGCAGAGAGTAGTAGATTGCTAGATGAAGACTGAGCTGACTACCTGCAAAGGCACACCGATTGATCTATGACAAATTTAGGCAACCAGACCAATCGTGCAACACACCTACTCATTCACAGTGGTATCCTGCTGCTGGCTTTCCACGCGGGATGCTTTCCCAAGCCCACAGTCGCCACCCCCCACTAGCTCCCCATCTGGCTGGGATCTGATTCCTGGCCAGTAGCAAAATGTAAGGACTTTATTCCAAGTTGTTTCTTGGGGATATTTTCTTCTTTATTATGTATTTTGAAAAGACATCACATACAAATTGTAAAATTATACAGATGACAGATTAATGATTATTAGAACAGCATTTCTTAAATTTTCATATGACAAAGTGAGGCCTTCTAAAAAGAAAAAAATGGCTAACTCAGAGAATTCATCAGACAACACTAATTGGAAAATCTCTGTCTTACATACCTAAAATTACGACAGCTAGCATGTTTTTATTAATTATCAAATCACAAAAAATATAAAATTTGCTTCCATAAGTGGCAAAGACATATAGATTAAATCACAATCAAATGAAAGCACAAAATAAAAACATAAGCAGGACATTCGATCCTTAAAAAAAGTTTTTGCACCTTCAAATATTAGCAGGTTCCATTGTTAAGATAATGTATTAGGGCAAAAAAGTTACTTCTTACATTTTACCACCTAGCATCAATCTTTCTTTTACCATTCTAATCTTTTCAACATTCTGAAACAGGAACACTATAGCCAAAATGTAAACTTGCCCACATTTTGGTATGATGAATTCAATTCCCCAAAGGAATATCTGTTTTCCTTTCCAAACAAATCTTAAATCCACTTTCCCTTGTGGGTGTTAATCTCATGAAAACTAATTATCCATAAATATTTTTACATGTCTGCAAAATCAAGTCTTTCTAAGCAGAGACCACTGGCAAATTTGGCTACAGGATGATGGCATAGCAAAAGTGCTTGGAAGCTAGAGATGGTGTACTTCTCCTGAGAGATTGCAGCACTTATCTTCTTTGAACAAATTACTGACATTCCAGAGTATTGAGTGAACTCCTTCTTCTCCCAGGAGAATATGTGCATATATTCTATAGCAACAATTTCTCTCTTTCAAAGGAGAGAATGTCCTCATCCTGATGTGGCAGCAGACTGGATAAAAACAATCATAAAGACTTATGATTCTAGGATTC
>PVIJ01009241.1:11229-68295 GCA_004024925.1 Scalopus aquaticus
ATATATATATATATATATATATATATATATATATATATATATATATATATATATATATATATATATATATTCCTTCTCGCTGCTGGAATTAAGCAGGGAGTGGTAGATTGTTAGGGTTAAGACTGAGCTATATATATTTCTTTGTTAAGTTCTCATGTAACTTCAAAAGTGAAATAAATTCCACAAAGATGGTACCATATAGTCCCCAATTAAAAATGAGTCTGTGCTTGGATAATAAAATACTATCAACTCTCTGTTGGAGAAAAATGGAGACCTGTTTTAATCTGTCTGTTTACTTCTCCTGAGCTTCCAAGGCACAGTTCCCACCCTTTGAGTTCCACCTTAAAAAAAGAGATGGAAGCAAGGAAATGAAGAAAATTGGAGGGAGAAAGAGAATTGCTGAAGTGTAGGTAATAACTTTTTCTCCCTTATAGGAGCAGTTTTAGATGGAAGCAAATTATTATTGCATGGCTTTAAATATCTATTGGTTTTATCTAAAGTCATCATTTTCTCTAATACACTTAAAGGTACTTTACCTGTAGTGTTGGAGAAGTCTTCTCCATGGTACCCCAGCTTAGCACCCAGACTTGATCATGTGATTTGTCATAATGTAATTTCACTGGGACAGGGTCTGTGCTTACTGCCTGTTAATAAATAAGAGTTGAAAAAAAATTACTTCTGAATGAAATATTAGATTAAAATGAGATCAGAATTTATAAAAGAATCTAAGACCTTAGATGTCAGATTATATATTTGTGTTGCCAATTACCTGTTTTTGTAAATTTCTATTTGATTAATATAGAACTATGATACTTTACTCAGACCTGTGTTTGCTTATTATTTACAGTTTTATATATTCCTGTATTTATTTGTTTTCTATCCAAACTGAGTGTTTGGAGTAGTATTTAAAACTCAAGAAATTATTGATTAATATGTGCATTTTAATCAATTGTTGAAAGCAGGTGAGAAGTTTGTTTATGTTATTAGGTTTCTCCCATTCAATGTTGGTCATGGAAATTGACTCATCTTTAATGCTGTAACTCCATTAACTGGACATATGGTTGTAACTCTAAGAACATATTCCCTAGTTTAGTTTCCCTAAAGAGGATTCTAAAACCACGAGAGGAGGAGAAGCAACTTACTATACCATACTTGACATGGTAAATGTGTTTTTCTACTAATATTTATAATACTTAACATTTACTTAAAACAAATTTATGGAAACAAATGGCTGTCAGGTTGATATTTCACTCACCTTAATATCAAGTTCTATATTCATTATAAGCTAATACCTTTTTCAAGTACTTTCCTCTCATAGATAGTTGCACATATTTTCTAATTTCATAACATAAAATAAGTTATATTCAATAAAACCACCTTTATCTGATGTCAAAAAAAGTATTTCTTTCCAGAGCTCTTACATTCTTAAAGAATTTCCCAGGCTTTAATTCATAAAGTAATCCTCTTCTCAGTATCTTAGTTAAAGGTAAGCTACAGTTCAGGTTGGACCTAGAGGTTCATATTTTAACTGACAGGTTGGCAATTTAGTCTAACTAAGGAATTTTGGTCTAAAGCCATGGCCTTCATTTACCTATTTAAAATTCACAATGACCTATGTAAACATTTCTGTATCAGGTCCTCAGTCTTTTCTTCCTGTATAGTGAAACCACAATAGTGTTTTGGGGTCAGATAGGCAGTTATGTGTCAGGGAAGGTAGTTCAGCTGGCAAACACCAGAGGTCAAGCCAAAGGCTTATCCCATTGCACTTCGACAGCTATAGGTTTCTAACTTCTCTAGTGACAGAATGGTGACATGGCATATTTTGATTATGCATTGTAATAATTACGAAGAATGATTTCTGAAAAGGATACTGCATTTTCATCAAAAGAGGTAGTATCAGCAGGAGGTCTCCTTGAAACACATTGTCTCTTTCTTGTGGCTTTGAATGGTTTTCTTTTATTTGAATCCTATCATATGAGGATATTAAACTTCAATTTCTAAAATCATTTCTGAGGCCATCAAACAGGAAACTTAAGAAAGCAAAGCCAACACCTTGAATATTGAGCAGAAGAAAAATAAAAGGAGACCATATTCTTGATAATAACTGAGTTGCTGAAAAAACCTAGAACACTATCCCAAGACTTGGTATAACTTGGGGTATATAAGTGTTTTATTGCCTAAGGAATAGCTAGTCTGGTATTTTGTTAATTATACTCAAATGAATGCCAGATGTTTCATTTAAATTCTTTATGTATTGATCAATAATTCTGATGCACTTATAGCAAAAGAGCCATCATTAATCATTACACTAATAGCAAAGCAATAAGGTGTCTTTGATTTTTCACATTTTCTCTTTTATATGTTAAACTTGATCTATGCATGACTATAACAGCCGGCCTATTTTGCCTGGAGCTTAAACAGAATAATCTTTAGGTCATTAAAATATTAAAGATAAAATAGTTCATTACAAAGCAAAAGCAGCAATAACAAAGACCTCGTTTTTACTCAACTGCTGGGCTACAGTTTTTTAAAAGCAAAGATACTTAAATAACTTTATCACAGACAAATTTGAATGAAAATTTCCTCATAAGGTGCTTCTCTTTCAACCAGGCCCTTTCATAAGGGCATACCACCATCCATATTTTATGTTACTATCTGTGTAAAATAGGGTAGGGAAACATTGATCGTGTAGTGATCCATCCACTGAGCAGCAAGGCTGAGATGCAGGTCTCCTTCCCATGGCGGGCACCTGTCTGCACAGAGTGGACAGTTATTGCTAGAAGGTGATGTGCTTACTATAAAATGCTTACCGTGTGCCTGGAGAACTTCAAGCACTAGGGAAACAGCACTACTATTTCTAGAAAAACAAATTGAACTAGTATTTTTTTTATGACAATTAGCATGTTGGTTTTTTACTGTTAATGGTGAAATATCCTATTTCAAAAATGAAAAACAGATCTAGAAGAGAAAGTATATGAGCACAGTCTTTGTTCTTGAAGAACCTGTAGGCCAGCTGGTGAAAAAACTTAAAATATTATGAAGCATCATGCAAAATAAAGACCAAATGGCATGAAGGCACAGAGGAAGATTTACAATGCAAGGGGTAAGGGAAGGAGGTGATACTTCAGTTGAGCCTTAAAGTATGGACACGTTTTAAAATGGGCAGACAGAAGCCATGCTTTAATTTTAACTTATGAGAAGATGTTCCAGGAGGTGTCAGAGGCACCCTGTGATTGTCTTCAAATATAATAGATACTGTATTTGAAGGAGGAATATATCACTCAATTTTCAAAACAACATCAGAATTTGAAGTGTTCAATGGGTCTCCAAAATTTTTGTACATTTTGTGTTTCAGCATTTCAAAGTTTCATATTAAGTTTAATTTATTTTGGTATTGGTTTATAACCTCATCAGAACCTAAGAAGACATGCAGATTGAAGTGAAGACAGGCATACCTGATTGTACTTTATGTGGCAAACATTTAGCTCTGAGGAAAATGTGTTTACAAGTTTTCAAATATTCAGAAATGACATATTTCACAACAGAAATATTTAAATGTTTTTTTTAGGAACAAAATCAAATAACGAAAAAATATTTCCAAACAACCATTTCAGAGTAGTCTTTTTAAAACCTAATCTTCAGTCATAAAACATATTTTCCTACTTATAGCATCAAGTTTTGAGAGGATAAATGGCATGCTAGCTTTCACAAGTTATTGGTGAGTGTGTGCTGGGTATTTACAAGCTCAGTAAATTTAGATTATAGGCTTTGTAAAGAGAAAGTCACTGTTTTTGACACTTAACAAAAATATCTTGCTATAGTTAAACCTGTAAGATTTCTTGTGTTATAGAATAGTTTAAATGATTCTCCATATTTAATGAGAAGGACTGTCATGGTTCTTTCTTCCATACCTCTCATTCTCAGGAATCAGGATTGAATCCACCTTCCTACTCAGCCATCACCCTGAAGAGAACCTCTGTCACATGGATTTTAAAAAAAATCACATGGATTTTAATTTCTAACTTCACACTACTCAACTTTCACAACAGATTGGTCAGAGTGACTTTTTAAAGCATTAGCTAGATCATAATAGTAGTTTGTTCTGATCATTACAACATGTTCCTTCTTGCACTCAGAGAAAAAGCCAGCATTCCTTCCAATGTCTACTGGTCCCTACCTGACCTGACAGTCCAGAATTTTCTACCAGCCCTTCTGTTTCCAATTCAGCAGCCTCGGCCTCCCTACTGTTCATCCAGCATGCTAACTGCACATCTGCCTTTGGAGGACCTTTGCTGAATATTCCTCCCTTACTTAGTCTGCTTTCTCAACACCTAATTTGCACAGAACTCACCTTCCCAATGAAGTCAGCCTGACCACCTTATTTCATACTTAAAGACTTATTTGATACCAGCCTTCCATTTATGCATTTTGCTTCATCCTGACCTTTCCCAGCCCCAACTGGTCTTTCTCTACCCTCTTCTGCTTTCCAATAGCACTTAACCCCTTACTCATTTTATAACTTAAATTTTTATTATTCTTATTTTGCATTGTCTATTCTAGGCTCCGAGAAGGCAGACTTTTGTGTTTATTTAGTTCAATGATAAAGCCTATGCACTTAGAACAATACCTAGTATTAATAAGTACTCAATATATAATTAACAAATATCTAACTCTATTTAATGGGAAAAAGTAAATTGCAAAATTGAACAGCATGCCGTATTCATTATTATTAAGATCATCATTATTATTTTATTTTAACCAAAGCAATTATGCTCTGCACAAGGTTTATGTACAAAGTTTTATTTTTCTAAATATTTTATGAATATAAATCTTTTTATGTAAGGCTTACAATAACCTTTCTGTTGATGTTTACACCATTGCTTTCCCTTTTGTTCATATATAAGTGAACAGAAGACAAAGGGCACCAACATGGATCCCTCTGCTGTAAAACACCTGCTTCCTTCTCAAGATATCTTCATACCCACGGTACAGATAGATTCAGATCTTTAATATTGACCCACAAATTAAATATGATAAAATGTAATATAATTATTATTTTAAGACAAAAGGAAATATAAATGAAGGCCTAGGATTCCTTTCCCACAATGGTCATCTTTACTTCCCTTGCATTGCACACACTTTTACTTTATAAATCATATATATGTGATTTATATGTATATGTATATATTTTTCTGCAGTGACCATCAAGTATCAGGAAAAATTATTTAAGTTAATAGACAATGTTCAAGTATAGGTGATTGTGGAAAAGCATTACATATATGCTCATTTTTTTAGTTCAAAATTAACCTATATAGGATAGTCATTTACCATTTAGTATAAATTTGCATTTAGTTACTAGTGTTATTTTGCTGGAAAAATAGTTTTCAAAGTCTGCCTTGAGAAGTCAGTGGAAATGAAACTTGTTTGTAGCAGGCAATTTGAACACTCATCATGACTGGACACAGTGTATCAGTTTTGACCTACTGAATTATTCTGTAAAACTTTATTTGAATAAACGGTTCTGACACTACAGATTAGAACTTTCTCTCCCAGATTATAAATGCTATGATTTGTGCATGCAATAACCTTCATTATCTGGTGTAATATTACTAAGTCCCAAACCTTTTTCCAACTATCTATTAAATATTAAATATTGTTGTTGCTTTCAAATAACTATTATTGTAAACAACTAATGACAGTGTCCTACATATTCATATCTTAGATTCCACAGATTTTAATTTCCCATGTGCTATTTTCAGTCATGATTTTGATGAATTAACTTATTATTCTATTCTTTTTAAAAGATGTGTTAAATACACATAATATAAAGTCATAATAAAGATTTCTTTGAATTAGTTCTGTAAAGGTATTGATAAAGATATATATCTTTTAGTATTTGAAAATATTACTTAAGGACACAATTTACATATAATATGAATATTTTTTTCTTTGTTGATCTGTAAATCTTAACTCCGTCATAAGCCCAACATACATCGTGTTCACAAATTCATCAATATTTCTGGGAATATGCAACAAATATTTAAAATGCATGTCACAGTAATCATAGACCAGTTGTATCAACTTCTGTAAAGATGATTTATGGTGTAAGGGTGAAATATGAATAACAGCAACAAAAATACACAGAACTTGGGGCTTATTCTTGAAGAAAGGAACAGGGAAGCACAGCTTGTTTATCAGTCTGACAAGGAGAGTACCAGCTGGCTAATTAAGTGAACCTAATTTAAACTAATGATGCAGATTCTCAGGATAACGTGCTAATGGCTAGAGGAGACTGCTGATGACACTTAAGAATACTCCTGAGGTGCTTCAATAAGCCACTTCTGCATCAGAGCAGAAACCAATTTTGTTTCACAAAAGACAAAATGAGGTCAGTTGTTTACTAGTTAATCTTTAATACAGGGAAACATCACCTGTGTGCCAGCTCATACAAATTTTCATAGTAAGAAAAGTTGAAATCACTGAAGTTTAGAGCAACGCAAGGTTATAGATTCCACTGAAAAACTGACGTTTTACTTTTTAAACTTCAGATAGACATAATATGGATGTATCTTCTAGAACAAACATACCAAGATCCTATAATAATAATTTATGAAGTTTATAAAATCTATGTCATTAAGAAAATATTTGTCACTGTTAAGAAAATATTTGCCATTTCAATGATAAAATGTAACAATGTGGTTCAATTTTTTAAATATTCAGCGCTAAAATACATTTAATACCAATGCACATAGTCATGTACATGCAAAAGAAATCAGAAATATGATTTCTTAGTTGAATTTAGTATGAAACAATATTAAACTACTTCAATTGTATTGAAAAATAAAGCTTGAAATAGTGCAATGAAAGGTGTAGCATTAATTTTTCTTCATTTATTTTTTAACAATAACACATTTTGATTTGGGATGTTACTGTTCCATATATATCTACTTTGAGGAAAATTTCATCATGTTTTCTATAATGTTTAGGAGATGATAAATTATATTATTATATTTTTATTGTAACTAATATTCTTAGTTTCTTCTGTTTAAAATATTGAGTTCAGAAGTAAGTAAATAAGCAGAGAGAGTACAAAATCAGGAAGTATAACTTCCTTTGAGTACAAATAATGCTGATGGCAGATATAATCTCAGTTGACAAAAATGACCAATTGAGAGAGAACATTTTACTTTTTACAAAATTAACTTCAAATTCTGCAACTGGCTTTATGAATGTGCTCAGTCCTGGGATATAAATAAAGTTTTACATCACAAAATTTTCTAAATTTAGTTTTATTAAGTACCTATAAATAGTCTTTCTTAACATAGCCTTCAAACTTGCATTACTTGTACTATTAATTTATAACCAGAGGGTTTGCTATCCAAGTGTGTAAATTCTACTATGTATATATTTTCTTTAGAGAAAACTTGAAGGAATTAAAGTTCTAAGAGATAAAGTATTTTCAAGTATACAAATAGAGTTATTAGGAATTCACAATTCACTTTTAGCATATCTATTTGAGGATTAACATCCATATACTTCAAAGTAATGTTAAAACAAATAAAAAATATATGTTATACCCAGCAGGTAGTAGACTTATGGAACTCATTATCTAAAAAGGTTTATAGACTGAAATGATAGATGTTTGCAAAAAAAGAGAACTTAGAAAAAAAGAAAGACAGAAAGAAAATCTTAATTTTTTAATAAGTGAACCTTATGAGGCATATATCCAAAATTTGAAGTTGACATTTATAATCAACAATAGAGCTCAAGAATTAGTTCCATTCTCAGAGACTATTGGGTGGACTATAGACCATCTGACACCCCTTCAGTTCTGTCTACTCAACCCGAGGACACACTACAGCTTCTGATTTTTTGCTCAACAATTAGGTTCCTACATTTAGTTCTGATTTCTTCAGTTAAGTTCTATAATTGTCTGGGTAAATGTTTTATTTTTACCTAAAAACACATCCTTACTTGGACCCAACATATTTAATCATCATTATCAATATTACCTGATTTTCTCATTGAATTTTAAACTTATTTTTCTACTGTTATTAGTTTACACTGTGTCAGAGAACCAGTATGAATTATTCTATCGGAATTTCTTGAATATTAATTTATAGCTTACCATGTGGTCAATTTCACTAATGTTTCATTTAGTGAATGTTATGGTCTGAATATATGTGTCCCCTCAAAATTGACATGTTGAAATACTAACTCTCCAAAATGATGGAATTAGAAAGCAGGTCTTTGGAGTGTTTAGGTAACAGAAGTGGAATGCTCATGAATGGGATAGTGTTTTCATTAAAAAGAAGAGCCACAGAAAATCCTTCCCCTTCCCTCCATGACAAGACACAGCAAAAAGTCACTGGCTATGAATCAGGGAGAGGGCTCTTAGCAGATCACAATCAAGCCAGCACCTTGATCTTGGACTTGCCATACTCAGAACTGTGACAAGTAAATATTTGTTTTTTACAAGCTACACAGTGTGTCGTATTTAGTTATAGCAACTCAAACAGATTATTACATGTCTAGTGATAATGTATGTTTAATCATTTCCAGATACATACACCTGTTACTCAAACATGGCAATCGTTTTGTTTAAACCACATATAGTATTAATTGTGTCTGTTGACTTAACAACTGTTGAAATATAAAATTCTGAACATATGTCAATTTCTTCTACTCGAATGGCAATCTTAAATGAATATTTGTATATAGTATTATTTTATCATTATATATTATCAGGTAATTTAACTTACTGCTTTGTATCTTAAAGTCCTGTTTCATGTCTGATGTTAATATAGCTATACCAGTTTTTGTTGCTTGCTAGTATTTGTCTGCATTTTCTGTTACTATCCTTAAATTTCAATTTTTCCTTTTTCTCAAATTTTTGAGTATATTTCATAATTTGCAGACTAAGACTTTCATTATTTGATCTAACAAATTTCTTTTCAACTTTCATTTACTTTGGTCAGTCTCAGTGATTTTTGTTACAGATGTGTTTGGTTTTATTCTATAATTTTGCTTTTTTTTTCAATTTCTGTTTTTCACAGTTATAACTTTTTATCTTTCTTCCACTGTATTTAATTGTGTATGACATTATTTTTCAGATACAAAAGTTTCAAGACATAAACCCTGAAATTAACAGACATTTAAAATATGCATAGAATAAAATTATTTTTATTCCCAATGATAATAAGAAATCTTAGCTACTATTTTAATAGATGGCATGTTTACCAATTTATTTGTACAATCATATCAAAATTTACTACTCAGTTAATTTTCCTTATTACTGAAGCAGTTTTCAGATTGAGTTCTGTTTAGATTTATGATGCCAATAAAAAATTATTTTGTATTTAAGACACAATTAATTATGCTGTAGTTTAAAATTAAGTTTTCACTGACCACATAATATCATAATATATCTTATTTCTACTTAGTATTTTAATGATATTAGTTCACTTTCTTTTGTTGTCCATTATAGCTATTGAGAAAATTATCATTCTTACAGTAATTTATCTGTCATTTTTGAACTGATGTTTGAATATGAAAATTTTTACCTTGATATTTGGTAGTGTCATGACAATATATCTAGATAATGATTTATTTTCTACTTGAATTTCATTTGTCTTTACTGAGGGTTTATTGTATTGGATTTTACATTAAATTGCATAATAAATTATAAAATTTAAAATATCTTCACTCATTTTGGTTCAGATGTTAATTTTCACTTTTTCTTGCAATTATTTCCTTCTGGAATTTCTCCTTTCTACTATAAATGCATGAATAAAGTCTTATGTATTCAAATATAGCTTATTCTTGTTATTAGTGGTAGTTGTTTCAGAAAGTCACCACACATGGAATTTCAGAATACTGAACTATTGCTCTTAGGGGAAACATATAGTTGGGCTCCTTTGAGACTATGGTCACATGATTTTTATTAACTAAACAATACATAACCTTGTTTCATGTATTTCTAGTGAAATACTCTTTGAGATATTATTTATTAATTAACATTGAATTCACAGTCAAGCAGTGCTACAACTCATGCCTGAGTGAAGCTTACCACACACAAACTTCTTGAACTTAGGGAGAGTAGACTACATTTCAGTGCTCTGCTGAGGGCCACTTTAAACCGAAAATTGCCTGAAAAAGGACAAAACTACAAAAAAAAAAAAAAAAAACACCCAAACGGACTCAAAATAGACCATGAAGAGAACATTCATTTACAGCATGAAAGATGAAACAAGAGAGCAGTTGTCTCTGTCTTCAACCCTAGCTGTGAACATGCATGTCCAGAGACAAGATTTCACCATTTTCTACATTTCTGTGAATGACCACAAATGTGCCAAGGATATTGGTTTTGTAGTTTTAAACCAGTTTAAGTGGATAACAGAATGCTCACATACAGAATTCACACAAAAAAGGAGAATCATCTACTATCAATTTCTTTACAGCAAAAAATGAAAGAATAATTTCAACAATAGCTACATGAAAACAAAATGATCTGCCAACTGTAATGTATGTGTCAAAATAGCCAGAAATAAATAGTGCATATTATATATTTCCATTTAAAGAATGCTTAAAATTGAGCAATATTTATTTCGGTAGCAGAAATCTATGTAATGATTAGTTTTAGGAAAGTAAGGCTAGAAGAAGCAATAAAATACTCTTAAAATATTTATTATTTAAATAACAAGGTCACAAGGAGAACAAATTTGCTGAGACTGATGCTTAGTTTTTTAAGCCTGGTCAAAATCTAGCAGCCTCAAAAACAGAAGTTTATGGTAAACATACTGAACAAAATATATTTTAACATTAGATATGGGGCAAGTTTGGGTACATGTGAGAAACCTGTAACTCTAGAGCCCTTAGCGTTTTCTAGTAGAACAGTTATTCATCTTTTACTCATGATTATACTATACATTCTCATATAAGAAATTGAACCATTAGACTAATTATTCATTGCAAATTTGCAACAATATAGGTACCAGAGCATTCTAATAGGAATACTTTTTTTATTCTTTTATTTGTGATAGCAAATCCAATAATGCATATAGGATGAACAGATGAATGGATGAATTAAGTGAAGTTGTTAAACTATACACCTATGTTTATTGCAGCACTATTTACAATAGCTAAAGCACAGAAACAACCCAAATGCCCCAAAATTGATGACTGGGTCAAGAAGATGTGGTACATATATACAATGGAGTACTATTCAGCAATCAAAAATGATAAACTAATGCAATTCTCAGCAACATGGATGGAGCTCAAAGAGATCGTGCTCAGCGAAATAAGCCAGAAGGAAAAGAGAAAAATATCAAATGGTATCACTTATAGGAGGAATATAAGAGAGCCAAATGGGAAATCAGAAGGAGAAAATAGCATACAAAACATAAACAAAAGCAAAAACTAGTAGGCAACCACAAATAAGAGACGTTCTCTGGGGGGGGGGGGAGAGAAACCAAAATTGAGGAGAAAAGAGCACAAGGGACTATGGTGATAGTTCACCAATGAGTTGGTGGCGGGAAACCTACAGGGGATACACAATAATGTAAAGGATATAAATTAAATAATAAAAAAAAAACTTCCAGTAGGAAAAACTTTAACTTTAAACCTCTTAGCATTTTTTTGTGACTCTAGTCAGTAATCAATATTAGAGGAATTGATACACAATTCAATATTTAGTTTCAAAATTGTATTACTATAAAACATTCCCTGTAAATTATAAGAAATGGGTACTTTTCAGTGTCTTCCAGAAATTTAGTAGTAAACAAGGACATAGCACTTCCATATGACATCATCTCTATAAATGCTTTAAATGCATTAGTTGAGCTAATCCTTAACACAGTTTTATGAGATTTGTGGAGCTATTAGAGCTATTTTGTTTTCTTTGAACTTATCATGAAAGTCCTAGAGACTGCAGCCACACTGCCTAGATACAAATCCTGCATCGCTCCTTGCTATTGTGTAACTGAGTCTGAGTAGATTGTTCATGTTGGACCATCTTGGAAAAATTAGAGAATGAAACATTTGATGGTTCAACCCAGAATGATTTCTCATCAGCATACCCATGGCAACATGAAAACTGGATATGACAATATTTGTTAGAGTGGTTTCCTTTTATTGACCTATTACATATCACTTGTTTGTAACTATAATAAAACCTACTTTTATTTTAAAGCTTACTATCATATGTAATTTTGTCAAGAATCCAATGTGTATGATTAAACACTGTTTCTGGAATTATAAGGAATACCTTATTTGGTCTTTGGGCTTCTCCTTGCTCTAGATAGTATAAACAACTCTGAGGGGGACTAGTCATGTTAATGTTATGATGTGTTCATGGAAGGCTAATTTTTTTGAAATAAAAGTTGTTTAAATTCCTCCTCTAGTTTATCATGTTTAACTAGCAAAGAGAGAGAAGAGTTTGCATGAAGTGCATGTTTTCCAGTTATCAAAGTAATGAACCAAGTTCTCAGTGACAACCAAATAGCAATGTATAAGTAATCTGGTAAATACTATTGTATTAAAGTAGGTATGTTTTTAAAATAAATTTCAAAGGTGGGATTAGTTCATACCTGAATAACTTTTTGGGACTGAACATCAACAATAAGGACTCTGTTCAAAGTCGGTTGTGCAACATATATGAACTTGTCTTTGACATTCACAGCTGAGGCCCACACACACCTCTGAACTTCATCTCCCTCAGCTTTGGGGCAGACTTCATCCTGTAATAAAATGAAGATATGAAGATATATTAAATTGTGATATGGGCATGACCACATTATGGGTAAAATTAATATATTTTACCACTTTTAGTATCAAAAGATATCTATCTATCTATCTATATATCTCACTATATATAGTAAGAGAGTTAAATCAAATAAAACCATACATAATACATGTTTGAGATCATTAAATATATATAGAAACCTGTGCAAATAAACTTCAAATCCTTAATTACTTATTTATAAAAAGATATAGTTAATTCATTTGATGCTATCTGTTCATGGCTCAGTAATTCCAGGAAGACATAACTAACACAGTTTTTCCTCCCAAAGCACCCAATCTCAAACTTCTTTACCAGAGCTTAAATGTCACATGAAATTACATTTAGTGATTCTCTAGACATCAGTAACTGTACATAGTATATACACAGTCTTGTCAAAAGTTATAAAATCCAAGGAAATAACTGAGTCTTTTGTTTTATGGACAATTAGAAACTTAGAAAAATATATAATAATATAATTATTCAGAATTATTATTTCATTTTCAATTTGATATCAAGGTTTGATATTACAAAATTCTTCAATTTGCCCAAGTCATTATTTTTCCCCTAGAAATAACTTCTGGTTGAATATTGTAGCATTTGAGCTAGATGACCATAAATGAGGCAAATCATACCAACTATTTTCACCTTTCCTGCATTTTGTCAATAAGTGAATGTTGAAGTGACACCTAAGCCTTGTGATTTGTGTTGGGAGAAACATCACTAATAGAAGTGCTGTGAAACTCAGATTTTTTCAGTTTTTTTTTCCACAGCTGTATTGGTTTTGTAATCTCTTAATTTACTTATAGTTAGAAAAATCACTATAAAGAGAAATTTTCATACTGTGCATAAAAGATAAGTGCATTGATAGACCTTTATTCAGTGACAATGGTATAATAATAAACATTGACTTGTTTTACTTGGTTTATAAATTTAGGTACTGACATTGATGACTTCTAATTTATTGACTTTTATACACCAGTAGAAACTCTTAAGCTAATTTAGAATATTTGCTCTTCCCTCTAATTCAAACACAAAATTCATATTTCAACAGAGGTCCCATTCACCATTTGTTTTTAAAAATCATGAAACAAAATCAACAATGTTTTAATTATCAGCACTACTAATTCTTTAATTTAAATATAATACTGATAGTGGATAAACCACATTTTGCATGCAGTAGTTAAAACTAATGCCGCAATAATATAAAACCTCTCAGAAGCACCATAATGGTTGGTTTTCCTGTTTTCATAAAATCTGGAAAATAATGTAAAAATCAAAGTAATTTGAAAGGAGTTGCTTGGTGGGTAGTTGTTTTTGTTTTTCAAGTTTCAGATCTGATTTAGGGAAACCTATATGTGAAATAATTTTTTAAGATAATGTCCAGAAGTTAGCAGGTTCAGTCAAAACACATAATGATATTGTTATGCTTTGAGCTGAACAGACTGTTTAAAGCTTCCCGGATCTAGGTTAAAAAATCTGAAAATTAGGCATGCAAAGTGTACTTCTGGCTCCTCTGAAGGTGTGAAGTCAATTTTGTTTCAATGAATGTGCCTTAATCATGACCCAAGGGATCATCCTGTTTAATATGCATGACACCTTTAAACAGCACAAATATAATGGCAGAAATCTGTCTTCAGTACATGCCCACTTAGGATTATAGCATTATACTTTCATTCATTGATTCCTACTGAAATATTATTTTCTATGTCAAACTTTCTTTAGAAGTATAAATTTTTGAATATCTTTGACAAGAATCTATTTTGTGAGACTCAAACACCATAAAAATACGTACTTGAGAAATTGGAGAGGTGGGGAAAAAAGTGGAACCTGAGGTTGATGAAAGGCTTTGAATACAGGGAAATTGTTTATAAACTCTGTTTTCTGTTGTGTAAAAGCTACCAACAAAACCTGCCAAATAACACAAAGTGTGAGCGACCTGATGCATAACTGTCAGCCAAACAAGCGCTGAACCAGGAGCAATTTCTACCCCTTTGTTTGCTACAAAACTATTCAACAGTAAAATAAACTACTCTGCTGGGAATTATTTCCTATTTGTACGCTGTCCCAATATATGACCCTGACCAGACTCACAATCATTTTCACAAAGCCATTAAAAGTTTCCTGACAGTCACCCTGAATTTTCTTTGCTTCACTTCATGCCATTATTTTTGATTATAGTCCATTAGGTCTCATTTTACAATAGTACTCTTATTTTTTCAGATTATATAGATTAATGTTTATTTTTATGGGTAGGGATTGTAGAGGAATGTTTTTCACATGCATTAGACATTTAATGGGATAAAAGAGTAACTGAAAAAAATACCAGATATGCAAAATAAGATTAAGATAATACATACTGATAACTGAAATACCTTCAAGAATTATATCAAGAGTATCATTAAATGACTTTCTGTAGAAATGTATACCACCATTTAGAGTGAAAGGAATTAAGATATTAGAATTATTGGGTATGAGTATCAGTAAGAAAAATAATTATAGTTCATACTTCTGTTTTAGTTATGAACTATAATTATTTTTCTTACTAATACTGAGCTGCCACATGATCGTAAAATTTATCTACCCAAAGAATACAAAAACACTAATTTGAAGGTATATATGCACCCCTGTTATTTACAACACTATTTACATGAATCAAGCTATGGAAACAAGCTAAGTGCCCAATGACAGATGAGTGGATTGAGAAGATGTCTCATATATACACAATGGAATACTACTCAGCAATAGAAAAAGATGAAATCCTGCCATTTACAACATGTATGGAACTGGAGGGGATTATGTAAAACAAATTAGAAGGCAAAAGAGAAATACCAAATGATTTCACTCCTACGTGGAATATAGAGTAACAGAACATACTGCCTAAAAAAATAGACTGAGCAAAACACAAAGTGATTTTCTTCTACAAGTATTTAAGGCACTATTGATTTTGAACATTTTTCCTATTCTAGCATATCTCTCTTTCCCTCTTTTCTTCTTCTCCCCCTCCTTCTGTATTTTCTTAGAAAAGTGAATAGAACACTTGACTAAAAACAAACAAGTGTTCACTTTATTAAATGCAGTAGAATGTAAAAAATTGGTCTCAGTGAGGAATTGTTTAGCTTGTCATACATTATGGCAAATGAAACATGAATATTTTCTACTAGATTGGAATATTTAGGTTGGCATTCCCAGAATATATTTTATAACTGTGAAAATATGTATAATCAAGTTTCAGCTATTTGTGATATACTAGATATAATGTATTTTATTAATCTTGTTTTGCAATGTTATAAAAAATAGATAATATAATAATGTATTAGTCAATTTAATAACGATGGCTATCTCCTTTATTTGACCACTTTTTAAAAGACGAAGAGGTTAAAGGACTTTTATCAATCTTTTTATTGATATCACTGCTTATAACTTAGATAATAGGCATATTATCTATTGTATAATGAATATAATAGTCTTGGATGGAAAAAAGTATTTTAAACCATAAGGTAGATTTATGTGATTTTGTGTCAAGTAAAAAGGTTTCATGTATAAACATACTTGTATCAATAATTTTTGTTACACTTTTCAAATTTACCCTTAAAAAACATCTATTGAAAAATCCAAATTACTGTAAACACATTTCTTCTTCAAGTGCATAGAATGTACTCATGTTTATAGTGAGTCCTTAGTAATCATATAAAAATGTTTTAAAATGATAGCAATAGATTGCTGAAGATCCATCATTCTTCTCACATTCATCCAAATAACTTCCTTGGGCCTTATTAAAAATCTTTTGAAAAATACATTATGCTTTCTTAGATAAAATAGTTTTATCTAAAATCAGCCACACAGCATCATTACAAGGCTCTTGCACAACTTACATGCTTCTCGTTCTTTCTCCCAATGTTACACTTATATACCTAAAACCTAAAGAAACACAATGTGAAAATTTTGAAATAGTGTGATTTTTAATGAAGGATTAGAAGGTTCTTTTTAAGTTCAGAGCTTCAAAGACCAATTTCATAAATTTATTTCTTTTAAAATCTACAGAGTAATCTTCTAAGGAATAGTTAGAGGGAGTTTACACTACTTCTCTTTAGGAAGCTCTTTGCAGGATATCATTGCACCACGAAGGGACAAAAGCTTAAATTTTTATCATTCTATAACCCTTTGTAACTTAAGCCATGTTTAAATAAGGACCCTGTGAGAGAAGAATAAGTGGGGAAACATTTCGATTACCTTTCTGGAAAATACAGTGGTATTAAATTCAAAAGACTTCTCAGTGGCTTCACAGGGAAATCAATTGTCAGTGTAAGATAAAACAGACTGGTGTTCAAATATTTTTGTGGACAGAGTTTGGAGAAATTGTAATTGGATTAGAAACAGAACGAAATGATGAAAAGGGAAATGTGAAGTTACCACTAAAAGAACTGATATATGCCCAGAAGACTGTACTTCCTGTGGTGAGGGGGACACCAGCAGGAAGAGAAATGTGGATCCTGTGTGCCCCATTTATAATCTCAGTTTAAATTCTTGATGCTTAAGTATTCTCGACACTATAAACATCCTGTTCCTATACATGCATTTCATCCAATAGTACTAATAGTAATAATACTAATAGTATTGGTTCATAAGAGTAAAGTATTTGTATGTGGAAATGACAAAGTAAAAAGTAAAAAAAAAAAAAATGACAAAGTAAAAAGCAAAGTTATTATATGTGGAAATGACAAACTAGGAAACAGAGATTGTGGAGGTGATTCACATCACACTTCCTTTAGAAAGTATGTTCTATGCATAAGACCTGGCCTTTTAGCACACATGAAAAAATAAGTAACACCTTGGTATGTGTGAAGAGTTGCAGCTAGATCTATAATAAGCAAATATAGAAATAGCTGAATTTGAAAGTACTAAAGATTTAAATAGTGGTCACTGAGGATGGAACAATAGTTGAAAATCAGAACAGTGAGAAAGTTGGTTCTTTTTCTTCCTTGAACCTGTAATTTAAGCATTTTGCCAAACCTATTTCAGTTTGAGTTCTAAATTCATAGTCTGGAATAGAATTGAATTTGCTTGAAGCTCAGGCTATTCATACTGAGACAAGATGAAATCATGTGTACAACTAAGATAGATATACCAAGGATTCTATCTAGTAAGGATACATAACAAAAAAAAAAAAATATGAAAGTATAACAGAAAAGTATGTTGTATGAACGTTCACTAGCTCACTATCAAAACTTCAGACCTGATATAATCTGACATTGTACCAAAATTGAATTTTTATTTAGAGCAAGCAAAAGGATCTTCTGAGAGGTTTGATGGAATATTCTATATTCTAAATATTTCAGTTTTTATCTAAACTTTGTGGGCCAATGAGTTACATTGGGAAATTCACAGCTATTCCCTTAATATCAACAGTGACTTTGAAAAATACTGTAGGTATGTTTAATCCCTTTTTGTGGGAAAAATGATTCCAAAATACTCATTTTCACTACTTGCACTAGAGAGATTTATCTTCTAAAATCCAGATAAGCTAGTTCTTTTTTCGATAAGAGAACTCAACTATGTCTACATGGCATCTGTACTGTACATTTTAACTATATGTTCCTGAATTAATGAACCCAAGCAGTTACATTTACCCTGAAACAACTCAGTGATAAACTACTCTATAAAACATTTCACACAAATGCATTAAAAGAAGAACATTGTTTTGTCAGAATTATAAAGTAAGGAAAAATATTACAATGAACAGGAAATCAGATGTATACAGCTTTAAATATAGAGAACACCTAAAAGAATGAATAGTCCAAAGCTCTGAACAATGGAATTTTCATTAAATTCCACTGAATTCATTAAATTTCATTAAATTCATTTAACAAATGAATTTAACAAATGGATGTGTAAGGCATTGCACCTAGAAAACTAATTTAATAATTATCTTTACTAAACATTGTAAGATGAGATGGTTAATTGTATGTCAACTAGACTCTGATGCCCAGTTGTTTGGTCAAGCACAAGTCTAAAAATTGCTGTAAAGATGTTGTGGAAGGAACTAACATTTGCAATTAGTTGACTTTAAATAAAACAGATGATTATAACGTGAGTTCATTAAATCAGTTGAAGACCTAAAGATGAAAGAATGAGTGCTCCCGAAGAAGGAATTCAGCTCAAGATTTCAACATAGGGGCCTCCCTGGTGGCGCAGCGGTTGAGCACTGCGCTGTGGAGCTGTCGGCAGTGCGCGCAATGCGAGTTCGACGCCCAGCCGGGGAGAATCCCACATGGTGCTGCAGACCTCTCCTGCCTCGCCTTCTGCTCCCCTCAAGCAGTGTATTTCTGATCTGCCTGTTCTGCTCCCCACTCTGTCTCTGGTGAACCCTCTCGCCGCCCCACACCTCTGGACTGTACCCCAGCTTGTATGTATAAATAAATAAATCTTAAAAAAAAAAAAAGATTTCAACATAGAAACCCTGGCTGAGTTTCCTGTCCACCTACAGATTCCGGACTCAAGGCTAGAAAACTGAGGCAATCAGAAGAGAGGGCGTGCAATAACTATGGTGGTAGACTACGGGGCTTTGATGGTGGTATGCTATGGTCACTACACTTGAAAGAGGAGATCCTATACTTTCTAAATATGAACAACCACATATTTCAAGGGTACCTCAAAAAAATAAAAATAAAAAAGACTACAATTTGTGTCTGAGTTTCCTGTCTATTGGCGTAACATGTGGATTTCAGACTCAAGACAACAAAATAAACTCCCATGTGAGCTCCCAGCTTCCTGTGAAGCCCTTCAGTTCTCAGACTTGTCAACCTGCCCACTGTCACTTAAGTGAATTATTTAAAATGAAGATACAGAGATCCAGTTATAAAAATTAATCCAATTTTTTTTTTCTGGAGAAATGTTTTCTCCTTCCATAATACTCAATCGTTTTCTCAAGAAATTTTTTTTTTTACAATTAGGATCTTGAACGATATCAGTCTGAATTTGAAGCAGTTTACCTGATACTTTTACTCATTTGTTGACTATGAATAACAAAGAGAACAAATTAGAAAGCACAGGAAAAAAATTCTTAGACACTTTGGAAAAAAGGTACAATGGTTACCAGAGGGGATGGTGGGGACAGTAGAAGAGCAACCAGAAGAAAGGGAATAGGACAGCAACACTGGGGATTTGGTGGAGGCTGAGGGAACGTATGGAGCTGGATGTTAACCTCCCAAAACTACAGTTATGTAAATGACAAATTAAAACAAAGAATTCAAAAGAAGTTTAAATCTAGTGTAATGTAGCACCAAATAGCCTAAATACTCTGAAACTGACATCTCTCATGTTTTAACACGGAAGACAGACTTCATATAAGAAATATTTGTAGTGCCCCCTTTATTCTTAAAGCTTATTATAGTCAATTTCTTCTTATTTTGCCTTTGCACGCTTGGGTGTCAGAAAAGCATCTGCCTTGTACACTTATTCTAAATATTTGAGCTTACCTCCCACTTAGGAATAAAAATAAGATCAATGTGAAATAAAAGTTTATATACCATAGCTTCTAAAAATATATATATACACATACATACATACATACATATGTGGGCAATAATAATTATATAAAAAGAACATGTCTTTTTTGAATTAACAAATATCACTATATTTTGTATCAATTATATGCAGGGCCTAGTTTTAGCCAATCTTCCAATCTTTATAATATTCTTAATGAAATATATTTGTCAGCTGAAATGTCTTTTTAACAATAAAAGCAATAGAAATTCAAAAAAAATTTTAAAACAGACTGATAGTTGCTCTCTTCTTAAAAATACAAACCTGATTTTTCTTGTTCTTTTTGCTTACTCTTCCCTAAGAATATAGAAACATTTATATATTTTTGTTTTATATAATATAGGAATGGTAAATTTTCATCATCCTCTTATATCTTTGCATTTTGCTATACGCCTATCTAACATAACCCCATACATAGGATGACTGTAAATATCCAGGGGATATAATGTGGAAAATTTGATGCAGTAAATTAGACCTTAATAACTAATTATTTCTGCTCTGTCACTGCTGAAGTGTGGTTATGGATAAAGTTTCTCAGGTTGAAGGAACTGAGTTAAGCTGTCAGCAATATCGATCACTTTCTATCTCTTCTTCAATTTTATTTTCATAGAAAATTTTGTATGACTAATAAATGTATGTATATATTTTTTCTATATATATTTAGAAATGTACAGAAAGATAAATATACATGATTGAATGGTTTCTACTTTAGTTAGAGAAAGTATAAGGATTCTAAGGCTGTAAAGAAAGAAATTCAGGTAAGTAAGCTTCCTATCTTCCAGACATGTCACAAATACTGTCACCTCATGTCAGCTTGATTTTTAGGTTTAGAGTCTAAATAATTGAATTACTACATCCAGAGCTATCAAAATATTCTGGTAAAGCATATTTATTTAGATGAGTGAAACTATATTGAACCGTTTATTGATACTTTGGAATAGCACCCATGTAATGAAGCAAAATGAACCTTTGTCTCAAAATATGCCAACAGATTCATGAGTTGAAAGTTTTGTGATGAAAAATACTAATTTCGTAAGTTATCTCACTAGTATTAGGAACTGAAGTTCGAAATTCACTGATGTAATCAACATAGTTGAATCAGTTAATTACAAATCTGCTGGCCCTGTAGGAATCAGACAAGAAAACTGTAATATTATTTTGCTTTGATTTAAACCAACATTTGACATGACACTTTCTATAATTGTATGTTTCCCCAGATAATGATTTTTTTTTTACATATTTAAAGGACAGGTTTATTATGAAACGGAAAGAAGACACACAGACACAAGAGGAAGAAATCTGCCAAATCCATGTTTTATAAAAATATATGATATGAAATTGAATGATTTGCTTTATCAGAAGCAAGTATTTATATTTTTATGTTTTGATTTACATACATAAACACCTGATTAAAAATGCACCCAGTTAGTATTGATATTCTATGAGCTTAAAATAAAAGTGCACATAGTATCTAAAATGTTTTTGTACTTGTGGTTAATCTACAACTTAACAAAAATGGTAGTAATTCTATCCAGTAATAGAGCCTATAACTGAAGTATTTTTAAATTTAAAATGTTTCATTTGTTTTAAGCAATCAAGGATCTATTGAATAAATTGTTTTCTTTATTTAAAATTAATGGTCATTAGATTTTGTACTACAGGATAACTGGAGGAAAGATAATCATTTCACTTATTTCACATTTCTTATTTCATGAGTAGTATTTTTCTTCATTATACGGAATGATTTTAAGGCATAAAATACAGGGTCCATATATCACTATATGATAACAAGACTGGCTATGGGTAGGCTTTAAATAGAAGTAAAAATAAAGGATCAAATTTGTGACTTCAAATAACTTTTTTACTCACACCTCATAGTTATTACACCTTAAAATAGATACTCAGAGTGGATGCCCTGAAGAGATCTGCCAATAACTTATTTTGTATGTTTGGTGTGTGTCTGAACTTGTGAGAACACATAGGTAATACCAATACCTGCCTTACTACATAATTAATGTGCACATGCTTGTGTCAGTATATATAATCATAACAATATAAAAACCCCTTGTTATTTTACAAAAAATATATTTTATAATATATGTAATCAATACTTTTTTTTTGTCAGGTATTCTGTTTTAAAACTGTAGAAAAAAATGTTCTGGAAAGGTAAGGTGTGCACAAATAGATAAAGAAATGGATATGTTCCCATATAAATATAAACCATTTATTCTACTTATATCTCATGAAAAATTAGATGAAGAATAAAAGGTAACTAACATTTATTTAAAAATGTACCCAAATATCCCATCAGGTTATTTACATGCTATTTTGTTTCATTTGTTAAAGTAATTATTATCTACCAAAATAAGAGATATTCTAATTTAAGAAGCAAATAATCTTTTTATTTTTGATATTTCACTATTGCCTTAATTTTAATTCCAAACAATTCATTAGGAATACAAAATATATTATCTCTTTCTCAAATACAAATCATCATAAAGTAATAACTAATAATGCATTTTTAATATTTTCTTCCCAATACAAGTTTCATATATGTACATATTTCATTGTATTTCCAAAATATAGCAGTCTTTAACATAAGTGTTTCATAAAAATGCAAAGAAAGTTTTAAATACTTGCCTGAAACCCAAGGAGCTTTTCACTGGGTTTAATGTGCCTCTGAAATTCACATTCAATAGGTTGAATCACTTTGATTCCATCTTCATAAAAAACATAGAACATGTTCCCAATTCCAAGACCTGAGGAATAAAAACACATTCAAAAGTTCAAAATAAAATTATCAGAAATCTTTAACACCAAAACTCAGTGCCCCATGTATCACTGGCCAATCAATTTGTGAAGTCATGCAATGTTAGAAAAGCAAATCATGTAAGATATTTACTGCATTCCTGTATACTCAAGCCATTTTGTAGCATTTATTACACACACACTACCTTTTCCTACCTAATATGAAATTCAGTGAGTTCTTTAATATTATTCAATAGATGTTTATATATTTGAAACAATTATAAATGGTAATTATATGCTTTGATAGCTAGATTATCGGATACATTCCCTACTTACTTTAAGTGTTAATTAAGAAATAAAATTACTTTTTTAAAGAATCATATATGTTTTAGTACTGTTAATGAATTTCTCTAAGGAAAATAAAATTTCATTCTTTATGGGTACTTAGTTTATATATATTAAGACTTAGAAATAGAAAGGCATTTCATGAGCTTGTGGAAAACATCTAATTTCCTAGGTAGTCTTTATAAATATAATTCTGCATAGAGGTTTTATAAGTCAGTCTTTATTTTATTTTTAGATTTATTTATTTATGCATACAAGCTGGGGTACAGGCCAGAGGCTTAGGGCGGTGAGAGGGTTCACCAAAGACAGAGTGGGGAGCAGAACAGGCAGACTGACAGAAATACACTGCTGAGGGCAGCAGTGAGCCAGGCAGAAGAGGTCTGCTGCACCATGTGGAAATCTCCCCAGCCAGGTGTTGAACACCACTGCCGACAGCTCCACAGCACAGCGCTCTACCGCTGCACCACCAGGGAGGCTGTTACAAGTCAGTCTTTAGACTGACAATGACTAGGGTTTCTTATTATACTTTAAAACTTTTGTTAAAAATATTAGAAAATCTCAGTAGAATGATTGAAATTATACTTTTAATTATTTTTAACTATATAGATTTAGGGGTATAACATCTCAGAAGTTCATCTCACTGACTTTAAGTGAGTGAGAGATAAGTGGTGTGGGATATTATAAATTAGACACTTGGAAGTCACGGTTGATAGAGACCTGCACCGGGGGAGTTTCCACACCAGTTCTTTGTGTCCTCTGCTTCTGCTTTGTTCCAACATGCCCAGAATTAAGGCATTGCTGTCTTTTTATGGATAATTCAGTGGCTTCCTTGCTCAGTTTGCACAACTATATTCAGCCTAACTATACCTTACATAATTCAGGATAGCATAACTACAAGAAGTAAGCAAAGCTATTGAAAACTTGGTACTTTGGAAATCCAAACCATTCTTGCTTAAAAGGTTTCCATTCTAAAACATCTATCAGAAGAGAGATAACAAATGTATTCCAAGCATTAATTTATTTCAGTTGATAACACCTGCAAGGTTTATTAAATGAGACTGAGGATAACAATAAAAGTGCGCAGTTAATTATATATTATAATTCCAGTGAGCACTATATTACAATGGAATATCCCTGAATAGCAGCAAGGACAAACACTACATTAAAGTCATATTTTTCATAAAATACCATTCAGTAGTTTCAGTTATTATCTGCAATAGTAGTTATGAATTGAGGAATATAAATGCATGCCCAAAGGATAAACCTTCTAAAAATTATTAGTATTTCTGCAAAAAAAAAAAATTATGATCAAGCTTCCTTGTAATTAACATAAGATTGATATTGTTGATGTAAATCAACAACATTCAATTTAATGTTAACTTGTTGAAAATTACGACTATAACTGAGATGTTACTAGTATCAGATTTTCAGTTGTGTCACAGACTATGGTTGTGATTTATTACAAAGTTTTTATATTTTTTAATGAACAAGTCTCTGCCCTCCCTCTGCCCAATGCTGTTCAAAATCAGGAATCTGAAAGTGTCTAAACCTGATAACTAGTCTAAGTACAGATTGTTTGCAAAATTTCTTGAAATATTTCTTGTCCTTTCTCCTATAGATACATTGATTGTTATTTTGCCACATTCTTTACACAATATAGCCAGTGGGTTTCCACTATAGTAGTTTAGTATTTTATTATTGCTAATAATAACCACTGTAATGGTGGTCAATAGCAAACTATAATTCTATAATACAGTGATTTGATAACAAATCCAAGATAATTCAATGGGTTTTGCTGTTAAACAGAGTCCTTATTGGTTGATATTACATGTCTTAAGATGGAGCCAGAGGGAGGGAAGGGAAAGGGCACAAAATGGAATAGAAAAGAACACAAGGGACCATGGAGATGGATCACGGGTGAATTGGTGGTGGGCTACTCAAGGGGAATGCAAAATGTAAAATACATAAATATCAATAAAAATATATATTATAAAAAAAAAGAAAGGAAAAAAAAAAAGATTTTACAGTTTCCCCCCCTGAAAAAAAAAAAAGATAACATAGTATTCAATGTGGCGTCATTATAATATTGATGAGGAAAAATTATTTGGGGGCCATTGTCTATGTGAAATTTGCATATTTTCCCCCATATCTGTGTGTTTCATCCCAAATCCCAAAATATTCAACCTAGGTTCATTGGTGTGTCTCAATTGTCCCAGTCAGAGAGAGAGAGTGAGCGTGCGTGCGAGCGAGTGCATGTGTGCATGTGTACACCCGATGATAGACATATCATGTTCAGAGCTGGGTCCCTCCTTCTACCCTTGAGCTGCAGGAATGGGTTCTGGACACTTGTGACCTTGAACTGGAGTAAGTAGACTACAAAATAAATGGATATTCTTGTTAGCCAATGGCAAAAAATTGGTTTGGCTATACTTAGTTTAGCTTAAAGTTGTAGTCTTCAAGAACTTACTTACATCATCTAGCAAGAAAGTGCTCTTTTCTTTCATTTTTAAAAAGGTCTTAAAATTATCTATTTTTAACGTGGAAAAAATATCTTTTTTTTAGCTAAAAAAATATAGGCGCGAGTAAATGGTTCACATCTTTACCTTGAAATATAAGCAGGGAAAAAATCTTTGCTTCATGAATATTTTCACTCTGTCTCAATAAAGTTTTTATAATATGTTCAAATAAATAAAACTTACATTTTTCATGCTTATTAAAATGTTTTTTAAGAGTGATTGTGTCAAGTTCTTTATTAGTCACTATTAATCTAGGAAGTATGTACTAATTGTGATCCTTATACTAGTATATAGGTATATATCATATGTATATATGAGTCATATCGCCTAAAAGTAGTCCTACCAGTTTGCAGTCATATAATACATAAAAGAAAACATAAGCAAAACTCTCCATAGTATAGGTTTCAGAGTTGTCTTTGTGGAGTCATCTTAAGTAGCAAAGAAATCATAAGAGAATATAAACATTTTGGAGTACATCAAACCAAGAAACTGCTGTACAACAGAAGAAAACATAACTAAACAAAATGAATCCCCACTGAAAATATTTGCACAATTTACATCTGACAAGGGGTTGAAGCAAAGATCTATAAATAACTCATACAATTCAATGATAAGAAAATAGTCTCATCAAAAAATGCGTAGAAAAGCTAAGTAGTTATTTCACCATAGAAGATGTACAGATAGGCACATGAAAAAATGTTCATCACTTATTATCAGGGAAATGCAAATCAAAGCTACAAGGAGATGCCAACTCATTCCTGTGAGAATTGTCTATATCGAAAACATCAGGAACAACTAATATTGGTGATGATATAGCAAAAAACCCTCTTATACCATTGGTAGAATGGAGACTTGTCCAGTCCCTACTATAGAGAACAGTTAAGAGGTTTCTCAAAAGATTAAAAATGAATCTGCCATATGGTTCAACAATTCCACCGTTAGGTATCTACCCAAAGAACGCAAAACCATTGATTAAACGAACAAGTGTGCACACACACACACACACACACACACACACACACGCACACACACACAATCCTGCACAGCTGTATTTATTGCAGCAGTATATACAATGGTTGAGCTATGGAAACAAGCAAAATGCCCACACAGATGAGTGGGTGAATATGTGGTATATATACACAATGGAGTGCTACTCAGCTATCAGAAAAGATAAATTCTTGCCATTTATGGCAATATGGATGGAGCTGGAGGGGACTGAGTGAGATAAGTCAGAAGGACAAGGGCAAATACTAGATGATGTCATTTATATGCAGAAAAATGTAGAGAAACCAAATAAAGGGTCAGATAAAGCCAAACTAAGAGCCAAACCTAAAAAGCTGGCTATAGAATTAAGGCTATTAGAGGGGAAGGAAAAGGGCTTAGAACACAATGGACTAGAGTAGTAACTAGGGGTGTTTTGTTGGTGGGTACAATGTGGTAATAACCCTGGAAGGGGATATCCTGTATTTCTAAAACACAACAGTGTAAACCAATGTTACTTCAACAACAACAAAAAAATACAATAATGAATAAATAATGAAATGAAAAAGAATGAATTTCAGAATAATTTGAAGTGAATAAAATGGCTTAAATTCCCTAATTATTTGTATTAATCAAAACACTAGTTAAATAACAACTCCCAGAATATTAGCAACTAAATGAACATTAGTTAAGCCTTTATAGGACTATTATCAATTACAAGATCATAAAAATATTGTAGAACAAACCATTCATACTGAATGCTTCAATATGTATTTTATATATGTTTTTGAATTAAGTAACCTTGGCTTACAATACTGTGTATGATTCAAAGGTATAGATTCACAACTTTTCAGATTTATGTTATCACATTGTATCCACATCAAGGTACCCAGAGTCCTCCACTATAATGCGTTTTGAAATTACATAGAAAACTTAGTTGTCAGTGGAATGATTTAGCCTTTAATCCACTAGACTAAAAGTTTTTTTTTTTGATCAATATTAGATTTTATTTATCACTGCATTTCCACTACTTTCAAAATGCTTTACACTTAACAGGCTCTTTAAAATGTGTGCAATAAATGAGATATTTCCTTTAACAGTGCCATTCTATATATGCCCTGTGAACTACAATGATGACTAGCAAAAAACTGAAAGTAAAACACAAAGAAGTAAAGGATGTTGCTCCAAGCATAAATATCCATGTGATTACTAAAATAATGCACATTAAGTTCAATAAAGTTGAATCAGAATACAAATTTCTGGCTATCTACATTCTAATCTCTGTGTTTGGAAAAAATGTTTCAGTTAAACAAAATTTCATAGTTTTAATATACACAGAAAATAATGTAAAATTATGAGAGGTATTTTCATTTTGAATTCTTTTTCCATTATTGACTCTTTCCATTTCTGGCTTCTATGTTGATTCTCTGTTGAATGAATTTTTTCTTGATCATGAGAAAGAGGAAAACACTGCTTGAGTGTAAATAAAAATGGATCTGAAAAATACTTTAGTTCATTTTTGTTACTCTATCTTCTAAGAACAGAGACAGAAATTTAGTTTGGAAGCTCCAGATAGATAATACTTTAATTACATTTAATGAAGTAATTGTACACCTTTTTAGGGTTCAGTGATTTCTCAAGCAGCTCTATTATCATTGGCCACCACTGTTATTATTAAATGCAATCATTTCCAATTGTAATTTCTTGCCAATTACTGTGTCATTATAAAAATAAATTACAGATGCCTATGAAACTAAGTCAAATGCATTATTTTAGCAATTATTTTATTTTACATCTTGTTTATCACAACAAAAAACAAAGAACTCTGATGACAATTAGACATAAAATATTTACAAAAACACAATTCTGGTATATGTCCTAAAATTATCTGCAACATGTTCTAAATAGTAATTATTTCCTAAACATATATTTTGTGTCAAAGTCATGAAGAGTAAGATGATCATTGACTGGTGGAGGATAATTATTGAGAAAATATATTTCCCAAAACTAAGAAAATAAAAGTTGTTCATACACATTTAGTAATTTTATATATCACAGATTCATAAGGAGAGTGTCAACTGTATATCAAACATTAAGAAATATTTAGGAGGTAAAAACACAAAGAAGTTTTTTTTTACAGTGAGGTAATGAACTCATCCAAATTTTCAATTAATCACCAAAGCCAGCATTTAATCAGCAAAGTCAAATCTGTGGTAACTGATTTCTGATTTCAGTATTGTTCCTTCCACTACAACGAAAAAAGGAATAAATCCTTTAAATGCACATGTAAAGATTTGTTTCCTCTCATCCGGAAACACAGTATGAAGAAACAGCTATCAAATATACAGTGCAATGACTGCACTTATAACTTAAATGTGAAATATCCAAGTGTAATAAAATGAGATGTAGCTGCATGAGAATCTTGTCAATAGAACAGCACTCAAAGAAATTTAAACAAGAGATTTAACAAGCAACAAATACCAAGGGTGGGTGTGTGGGGTTAGTGACACTGGGTATAATTCACCATTGAGAATAAAATTGAAATGGATAAGTTCAAAACTTTCTTAAAGCTTATGAAACACAGTCCTCAAAGTTAACAGGTCTCCAATTCAGTAATAACAGAGGAATGCAAGGTTTGTCTAGGATGGACCGTGAATGCAAACATTTGGCCATTGGTTATGGTGTAGTACAAAGATGACTTATTCACATTTTTCTCCTAAGAATTTAAATAATGCACAATAGTGCATTTGGGTACTTGACCAAGCACCTTCTTTCCAAACTCTGTGACAATACAAGCAACAATATTTATGAGAGTGGATAATATTCATTGTGTGTGCTATACTTACTGAATGGAACACAACTCTACTGTGTATTAACAACTATTCTTATTTTTGAGATTTAAAAAACAAAATATGACAAAAGAGGACCAAGGTTGCATAGTGATGCATATGGATTTGAATACAGTTGCTTCAAGTGTATAGCCATTTCCTTAAATAATTTATTATATTTACTTCCTAATGTTTTTTATAACATTCCTTTCCAAGATGATTATGGAATTGTTTAACAAAATTATCATTTATTTATTTGAATTGCTTCCATGCTCTTAAAGGTATTTCAATATATTGTAATGTAACTTTCTGTTCATACATCAGTAATGAATCCGCTGGTGAGGAGTAATAAGATTTTTCTGATAAATGTCTCTATAAGAATATTGAGATGTAATAAAAATATCAAATCAAGATAAAGACAAATGATAATTCTGAAATTGATTGCAAGAAATCCACCAAAAATTAAGCAAAATAATCACAGAAACATAAAAAATACTGAAATATAGTACCTTCTTCTCTCCATAATATGTTAGCTACTGCAGCATGTAAAAAAAAGGAAAAGAGAATTTCAGTTGCATAATAATATAAATAATTATTAGAGAGGTTATAATCACTATTGTACAACATAGACCAAAAAACTAGTGACAGTGAATTCAACAAACTACTTTAAATTAACAAAATGATAACATGCTAGAACTAACTAATAATGCTCTGTTTGCCTTTTGAAGCAGCCTATTCTTTGGAATAAAGACTGTGTTAATAAACAAAAAACATTTTATGCTTCACTGAAAAGAATGGGATATTTAAGTTCATTTTCTTGAAATGCATCTCTAGAACAGTCTTTGATAGTTAAAACAATTTATTTATTTGACAGTATAGTTAAAAGTGGCTAATAGAAAATGCTGCATTTTTAAAATTCTCAATAATCACAATATGCAATATTGCTACACAAGATACAATATTTCTGAGCAAGAAGGGTTCTTGTAAATACAGGATTTTGGATGCAGAAGCAGTCTATTTTTAAGTAGAAAATGTTTTAACCTTTAAACCAGAATGAATAAAAATATATCTAAATATATCTTCCTTATTTAAGTGCTTTGTTTTGTTTTTGATAAAAACTAGCACGATTCTTACATTGCTCCATGAAAACTACTGGCAATGATGTTACTTGATATTAAATTTCTAATCTTTCAGGAGTTCAAAATGTTCTCTGTGAAGACACTGTCAATACTCCTAAATGACTGTAAATGAGATTGATTAAAACCACATTTTTTTCTCATCATGATAGAAGGGGAAATCAAAGCAGGAAGAAATGTCATCAATGTCTAGCACTGGGCAAAGAAACCGCATAGGTGACCCATGCTGCAAATTAAGACCAGGAATTTAGAATCACTGCCCATAGGATCTGAACACTTATGCTCTTCTCTGAAACATTACTGTTGCTACTACAAGTTGGACCACTGCTTCATCGTGTTAAGATGTTTAATCATAAAACAAACTGTTCTTTATTCCCTAGTCCTACCTGTCCTCTCTCCATTTCTTTCTCATCCCCACCCCCACACAATACCCATTGTGTATTAAAAAGAAAGAATAATGCCAGCTGCTTTTACGCCTTCCATTGTCAACAATGAACAAAAGGGCAGAACGACAGACAGAAGTGATACTCTAGCAGCTGCAGTAGCTGGCACAGAGTAAAAGAGAATGGGTCAAGATGCCCAGCAGAGAAGTGACAGGGAATACAAAGAAAGCAGGCCAAGCAGTAAAGGTGTAGCCAACCATGGCTCTGGTAAGAATGAACGTTGGCATTGAAATGTAAGAGCATTTTCAGTTGAAGTCTTTGATATTACAGTGACTCCACACACATAACCTTTCATTATTGTTCACTCCTGAAAATAAAATGTGGTCAGGCAAGACTTCGAGGATCTGATATAAAAAATGCTTTCTATCCCTCTATACAGTAGTGTCTCCTTATCTATGGGGGGATACTTTCCAAGACGCCCAGGGAAGACTTGAAACTGATAGTACCCAACCCTATATAACTATATTGTTTCTATACATACATACCTATAATAAAGTTTAATTTATAAGTTAGGCAAACTTAAGAGATGAACAGTGATAACTGAAAATAAAATAGAATAATAGCAATATACTTAATAAAAGTTGTGTAAATGCTCCTTCTTGATCTCTTTCTCTTTCTTCCTCTGTCTCTCCTTCCCTCCCTCCTTCTCTCTCTCTTTTTGACAAGGACTAACTGGAACCATGGCTAAGGACTACCATGTAATTGACAACAGCTACTGCATATTTATTTTTGACTAACATTCTTTATGAAACTTACATCCCTACAACAAAGTGAAATGATCAGATTTGAATAAACTCTGCAGCAATCTTATGTCTTAGGGGCATTTTTTTTCAAACTCAAGAATCAACTATTTGTGACTATGAGACTCACAATGGAATTTAGCTTCACTGATGAGTAATATAATACACAACATACAAGAGTAAACAAATAGTCAATTCCCATAATTGCTAACAAAGGTGTAATCAATTCCTAAATATATCTGGACCTCAAGGTATTTTGATGTAAAATAAAAATATAAAATGTCTATTTTTAACTCAATAGTCTTATGTGTGGCATATGGTACTACTACTTTTAAGCATATTTACCCAACTACATCATTTTCATCCATTGTTCTATATGTTTAAGAAAATGTTAAAGCTAATAATCATTGACCCAGAATAATAACATTAATGGTAACCAGAACAATTACTGAGTACTCATTATGTGCAAGACACAGTGCCAAGTATTTTAGAACATTGGATCCATTAAAATTTCATTTCTACAAATGACACTAATTGAGTTAATTTCTGTAATAGCCTAATCTAAAAAAAATAAAATAAACCAAGCATGTGTTAAGAATATAACAGACTAATCAAATAGGCTATAGGAAAATAATATATTAAAAACAAATTGATGCACAGTATATCTACTTCTTTATTTTTATTTTTTTTTATTTTTACGCATACAAGCTGGGGTGCAGGCCAGAAGCGTGGGGCGGTGAGAGGGTTCACTAGAGACAGAGTGGGGAGCAGAACAGGCAAATAGATGGAAATACACTGCTGAGGGTAGCAGCGGGTAAGGCAGGAGAGGTCTGCCGCTCCATGTGGGAATCTCCTCAATCAGGCATCGAACTTGCGTCTCCTCTGCCGACAGCTCCACAGCGCAGGTCTCCAACCCGCTGCACCACGGGGGAGGCCCTACATCTACTTCTTTCAGTGTTACACAAAATATTTTCAGATTAGTCTCAGTTACAAAACAGTCCATTCAGCCAACACTGTAGATAAGCATATGTGAATGTGCAGATATGCATGAAGAAGAGATTGCTGAAAGGGCCACAGAAGCTTGACGTTAACAATAGATTATCTTCTATCTAGGATCATAACAGACTATTCCCAGTGTCAGTTGTGTTCTGATTTAATGGTTACAAATTAATAGGCACATGTGGCCTGAGGCATAATTTCAGTCCTTGACTACTTTAATAAGATTGCTTATTATGAACACATATTTTCTGAATACACTGGTTTTCTTGTTAGAAGGTTAAATGGACTGATGAATAAAGTAACACTATCTTTTGGGAAATGCCATTATGCCAAATACTCTTCAAAAGTTGGATAAAAAAAGATAATTCAACCCCACACTGAATGCTCACATTAACTGTTCCTGCAGCATGTTGCAATGAGTTTCTATATTACATATGCCATATTGAGATTTAATAGTAAAAATACACGATTCTAACTTAGTTATTATAATGATATCCACTTAAAGGATACATATATCATACATATTATATATATATGTATATATAAACTATTATAAAATAAAGTAGGCAAATTGTCTTTCTGTAGTATGAGATGATAGAGGAACATTCCACTGAAGTTACACAATACCATAAAAAAATTTAGGTAAGCAATTAACATTTGAAAGCTATGATTCTTAGTTTGTAATGTAGACAAAAGAGCTAGCCAAGGGCTTATGATTGCTCTATGCCTGTTAATTCGATGACATTCAGATCATGTAGCATATTGTTAGATAACAAGTCTCTGCAATTGTGCAAAAATCACAATGCATTAGAAGCTGATTTACTTAATGACATTGAAAAGGGTATTATTTTTAAAATACAGCCTTCAGATATGGTAATTACAAGGCAAATCCCTTTTCTTTTTTTTAAGATTTATTTATTTATGCATACAAGTTGGGGTGCAGGTCAGAGGTGTGGGGCAGTCAGAGGGTTCACCAGAGACAAAGTGGTGAGCAGAACAGGCAGATGGACCGGAATACACTGCTTAGGGGAGCATCGGATGAAACCAGGAGAGGTCTGCTGCGCCATGTGGGAATCTCCCCAGCCATGCATCAAGCTTGCACTGCAGCTTCACACAGCTCCATAGCGCTGTGCTTAACCCGTTGTGCCACCAGGGAGGCCCCCCAAACCCTTTTCTTAATGTAGCCAAATCACATTTTATTTTTGAAGCACATTTTTGTAGTTCAGTTTGTCACATGAGAAAACTTCCAGTGAGTCTGTTGCCAAAGTTGGGCACCATAACTCAAGGTTTTCCAATTGAAAGACTAGGGAACAAGCAAAACATAAACTCCTTAGCCATATGCCATTTTGCATGAATTGTTCCCTCAAGAGTATAAATTGCTGGGAAATGTAGTGTAAGAAAAAAATGTGATTGATACTATGAGTGCTCCATTATGCAGGAAATAGCTGGATGAATACACTGAAGTTGTAGCTAAACAAAGTAAGTCTGTGTTGTGTCATTTAGTCCAAAAGTTGTAAATCTTCCCATTTTATTGCTATCTACATGGAATTCAATGCTTCTATTCTGTGCAATTTCAAAATGAAAACAGAAGAAAAGCACATTTTAGAAGACTTTTTGAAAAATAAGAAGAATTGAATTGATAAATGTAAGGGGGAAATAGTATATCACTGGATGTGATTCTGTGACAAATGTGGATTCTACATAAATTCTATCCTTTGTTTAAAATATCATGATATTTTAATTTCTTGATTAAAGGAAAAATGCATATTCCAATAAGTTGAGTCATTTTTTTTTAAAATGTGAAGAGGAATAGTGACATTTTCTATTTGGATACATAATATATAGACACTCATATTTCTCTCTCCCTCTGTCTCTCTCTCTCTCTGTCTCTGTCTCTCTCTCCTCTCTCTCTCTCTCTCCATTTCTTATCTCTACCTGTATGTATTATTTGTTTTGGAAACTCTAATTTTTTACAATTAAGTATTCTCTAGAATTTTTAATTATTTTTTCAATATTTCTAGCATGTATTATTTAATTATTTTCAGAAAATAAGCATGAGTTGAGTAAGAGGTACTTTATGCCTACTACTATAGTGTTTTTTTATATTTCTTCACAAAAATCCCTAGTGAGCTAGTGATTATTTTTCATAAAAGATTAGAAAATTAAAACTCACATATATTTTATAATAACCCCAATCACAAAACTATTATATGGTAGAATAATTATTTTAACTCACATTTTACTCCAAAATTCAAGCTCTTCTATTACAGTTATCTTCTTCTTCTTTTTTTTTTATACATTGTATCTAATCACTACTAAAAGCAAAATAGAACTCTGAAATTTTTGGTGAACAAGGTCAAATCAATAACTTAGTAATGTGTGCAAACAGAAATGGTGAAGTCAATGCTGATTCATCTGTGCCTTTAGGGTTTTTGAAAATACGTATCTGTCAAAATACAAATGTGCCTTATATGATTAACACTGGAATTTTTCCACGGAATTACTAAAAGTGATTCACTAAATATGAGTTACAAAAGTCTGTAGTTTCCCATAATTTCTAACTGATGACAAGAACACCTAGTACTACATTAAACAGAAAGGTGAGAGTAAATATTTTGTTAGGTTTCTGATCTGAGAGGAAAAGATAATCCTTTTTTTTTAACCGTTACTTTTGGCATTAACTGTGGCTGGTCATAAATGGTTTTATTATGTTGAGGTACATGGTATCTATCAATGCCCAATTTGTTGAGCACTTTTAATCATGAAAGAGTTTTGTCAAAAGAGCCTTTCTAAGTAATAAAACTTTATTTTTCTAAGTAAATAAAACTTTACTTTTCTAAGTAAAAAAAGTTTGTTAAATGTTTATATGCATCTATTGGATCAAGAGACTTTTATCCTTTAGTTTGTTAATACAATAATAAAAATGATCTATGCTCTTGAACCATCCTTGTATCCCAAGGCTAAATCCCACATATTCATGGAATATGATCACTTTAATACATCACTGAATTCATTTTGCAAATATTTTGTTGAAGAACTTGCATATACGTTCATCAGAGATATTAGCCTATAATTTCTCAAAAGCACAGGCAAAATAAAAAATTGACGTTAGACTATATCAAATTAAAAAGCTTATATACATCAAAAGAAACAATCCACAAATGAAGACATCCAACTGAATGGGAGAAAAATTCCATCATTTCATCCCATATATTTGATATGCATTTAATTACTGACACATACTTTCAAAAATCAAATAATGCAAGGAAAATATTAAGTAATCCAATTAAAAGAAGTCCAAGAACTTAAACAGACATTTTTCCAAAGAAGAAATATAAATGACCAAAAGGTATGTTAAAAGGTGCTCTACATAACTAAATATCAGTGATACAAATCAAAGCTTCAATGAAATATCATTTCATACCTGTTAGGAGGGCTGTCAGCAAAAGAACAAAAGATAAAATATTGGAGAAGATACCAAGAAGCTTCCTTAGAGCCTCTATGAAAACTATTATGGATATTCTTCAAAAATTAAATATATTATTGTCATGTGACCCTGCAATTCCACTTCTGAATATACAGACCAAAGTATTTAAATCAAAATCAAAAGATATCTGCATTCAAATGTTCATTGCAGCATTACTCACGAAAGTCAACATATGAACATAATCCAAATTATCAGCAAATAATGTTTAGAGAAAATGTGTGTTCATGTGTATGTGTTCAATACATACAGGTCTTTCTGGCAGAATCTTCCACAAAAAGAGAGGAAATGTCTTCATCCACTCCTGCTTCATTCTTTGCGATACAAGTGTACGCTCCAGTATCTTCATAGCGCACATTGCTTATATGAACTTCGCTGCCATTTGCTGAAAACAGAAGGCAAATGCAACTTGTAAACTACAAGTTCAGTTTTGGTACAGTGCTTTCTGATTACACAGTCAAACAGTTCTCTTAGCTTGTCCTAATTAAAATGTTTCCCTTCCTATTTCCATGATTTGGAGGTATGCCAAATTATTCCAAAAGCATTCAAGTGTTTCATAAACTGTGTTGTCATTCTATTACAAACAATTCAACACTCTGTATCAAAAGTATACTCTTAATAGTCTATATTCATTTCCTATTGCAGAGTATTTCATATTGATAACTATAATTTAATTTATATAGTTATTTTTAATATTCGGAATCTACTTTGCTATAAACTTTGCAAAAGTTTTAAATAATAACAATATGATTCATTTATAGGAGAGTACATATGAAAAAGTAATTTTGAAAGGAAATTAAATGAGCTAATTCATGCAGGTACAATATGGCATACTTATCAAGTCTACTTTTTGAGTTTATATTACATATAGCTGGGATTATTATGGAAAAAGGGACACAAAGATAATGCCACATGATTTGTCTGTCAGAATACAAAGAATAAAAATGTTTTTCTGTTTTAAAAAGATTTTCAGTTTTTGCCAGTTATTTAACTAAACAGTACTATATTATGGAAATTTATATAGTCAATGTAGGTATAACCATATTAAACACACTTTTACATCTTGGTAAAACAATATTTTAAATTAATCTATGATTAATGAGTTTCATTCCACTGATGTGGAAGCTAGAGTATAATGAACTGTTTTCTCTATGCTGGTCACAAAGCAAGTGCTTTCACATAGATCATATCTTAATTTTCTGAAATAATGCTGAATTATCAAATGAGGAATATGAAACTCATAGTATGATCTGTGAAAGTGTATTGTAAGCTTCCAGAATTGACTTTTGGTTACAAGGCATCCACTTCAAAGAGGGTGAACATCAGCATATTATCACCCGGGTAATTGTGTTTTACATAGAAATACTATGTAAACATTCAATGAAGAAAGGGCTAATAAAATATCTCTAGTGTTGGGTAATATGTAATCATATGTAAGGCCTTGTGAAATTTTACATTTCTATGTATCCAGATTTATCTTTTAGGTTGTATCCCCTACTCACAATTTATTATCTGTCATAGTCTCTCAAAATTTAACAGAGTTTCTATTGCTAAAAATGACAATAGCTATTTTACAAAAACTCTCATTCTTTTGGTATTTGGTATGGAATCTAATCAACTTCTGAAATTCACCCTTCTATTTATTTCAAAAGCAAAGATATAATATGCTCATATAATATTTGTTGCTATTAAATTGGCAATATGTGACAAGATCAAAATCTAATTAGACCTAGCTTTAATTTCTGTTAATCACATTACTGCTCCTTGATTCTTATATTATAGGTACCAAGATATAATCAGTAAATATAAGATGTATCTTTATTGGGGCTACCTACATTGATATAGAGATTTCAAAGATTTAGGTTTTAAAGGTCAAAAATACCCTGTCCTAATTTTTTTTACTTTGTGAAAATTAGTAAGTCAATCTTTCAAAAAATTATTTAAAAATGCATATTGATCAGACATACTCACTGTAAAAGTGGAATAATGAGAGAAGTTTATACTTGTAGAAATGACAAAAACATTAAAATATAGTTATTACTGAAGTATGACTTGAATGAGCTTGAAAGCATGGGATAAAAACCACAATGGACTATTGTGGAGAAGTATGGGTGTTTTGGTGCTGGGTGTGCTGTGGTAACTCATGGCTGAATAGGTGTGACTGTATACCTCAAAGTCATATATAATGCTGTAAAAAATAAATCTTACCAGTTACAAAATAAAAGGACTATACACCATAAAACAGATTCTCAAATGTCATGTGCTCTTTTTATAATGTAAATAAAATTTGCACTATTTTTTTACTCACAATATATGTTATAGTCAACACATATGCAATCACTTTTGCATTATTTACAAAATTTGACATTACAAAAAGCTTTCTATTTTCACTTACCACATCTTATAATTCTTGTATTCTGTGTATTTGATTATGTACACAAAATAGAATATTAGAATATGCAGAATATTTTATATATTATAATGCAATAACTTCATAAATTTAAAGCAATACAAATATGAAATATTTACTGACATTTTATTTTTCCTGTTATTTTACAAAGTATGTAACTAAATATTCACAAAAGAGTTTCTATATTACTAACACCTATAATACACATTTTAATGTGTGATTTAAGTGTCAGTCATTTCAGAAATGCATTCTATGAAGAGATGTGATTTTTCTGGTCAGCATCTGTTATAAATCTTTTCAAGTATTTAATTATATAGTTTAATATTTTGTGTATCACCAAAATAAGTATAAAATCAATCATATAGCAAAACTATTATTTAAAACATAAAATGAATCTATTTATAGTGTTTTAGGCAAGCTATATATTTTTTTTTCATTTATATGATACTCTTGTCACTGACTCATTTTCTATTTTTTCAAATCCTGTAAAATGTGTTATAAATTTTAGCATGAAATCTCTACATATTCATTTAAGAGAAAAAAATTAAAATTAAAAACACCTTGGAGCGTGAGTTGTTTGGACAACTTTGGTGTAATATCAATTCCATTCTTCAGCCATCCAAGCTGAGGGTTTGGTATGCCCTCTGCATGACACCTGAGACTTGCAGTCACACCAGGTTCTCTAGCCTGGCTCTCAGGATACACCCGGATTACTGGAGGAACTGAAAAAAAAAAAAAAAAAAAAGAAATGGAAAAGAAAGTGAGTAATCCATATTCACCATTTGATTTTTCAAAGCAAACAATTGCAATATGAGGAAAACATTAATTATATATTATAATGATGTTTTATATTTCTACAGATATTTGTTTATATGTACTATTATCCATAAATATCTACCATTATTCCCTGAATAAAAGCTTTTCTGGAGGCTTTGTCACAGGAAATAGCTTAGGATATCTTATTTCAGAAATTAAGAAAGTCCTCAAAGTATGATAGAAACATAAAAAAAAAAACAGAAACCATTTTAAAGAGGGCCTCTAATTAACCAGATATTGAATACATTAATATTAAAATAGTTAGAAATTATAGCAAGAGTATAAGGAACTGTTTAAGACTATGCATTTAGGTGCACGTAAAATAAATAATACATTAATGGGAGAGAAATTCATTTTAAGAAATTAGTATATTTCTGTTAACAGTAGCATCCCCAAAAATATTTTTTAATTTATTTTTGTTATTCATATATTTTACATTATTGTGTGGTCCCCATAAGTTACCCACCACCTGTTCACTCGTGGAACCATCACCATAGTCCCCTGTGGCCCCCTCTTCCCCCCCCTCTTGAGCCCTTCCCCTCCCCTCCTTCCCTGCTGAATGTCTCTTTTTACTTGGCTCCCCTATATTCCTGTTATAAGTGAAACCATTCGATAATTTTCTCTTTCTTTCTGGCTTATTTCACTGATCATGATCCCTTCTAGATCCATCCACATTGCTGCGAATTGCATGTGTTTGTCTTTTTAGCTAAAAAGGCACTTCTCCAGGGCCTCCCTGGTGGCGCAGCAGTTAAGTGCTGCGCTATGGAGCTGTCGGCAGCGGCGATGCAGGTTCGACACCCGGCCAGGGAGAATCCCACATGGTGCGGCAGACCTCTCCTGCCTCGCCCACTGCTCCCCTCAGCAGTGTATTTCCTTCGATCTGCGTGTGCTGCTCCCCAATCTGTCTCTGGTGAACCCTCTCACCGCCCCATGCCTCTGGTCTGTACCCCAGCTTGTATGCATAAATAAATAAAATCTTTTAAAAAAAAAAGGCACTCATCCAAAGAAGAAAAGAAAATGGCCAACAGGTATATCAAAAAATGTTCAACATCACTTATAATCAGGGAAATGCAAATGAAAACCACAATGAGATACCACCTCACGCCAGTAAGAATGGCACACATTAAAACAACAGGTAACAACAAATGTTGGCGAGGATGTGGAGAAAAAGGAACTCTTACACTGCTGGTGGGAATGCAGATTGATCCAACCACTATGAAAAGCTGTATGGCGTTTCCTTAAACTGCTAGAAATGGAACTCCCATATGACCCGGCAATACCACTACTGGGAATCTACTCAAAGGACACAAAAACACTAATCTGAAAGGATACACACACCCGCATGTTTATTGCAGCACTGTTCACAATAGCTAAGATATGGAAACAACCCAGATGCCCAAAAATAGATGACTGGATCAAAAAGATGTGGTACATATACACAATGGAATACTATTCAGGATTCAAAAAAAACCAAAAAATATTTTGACATAAATTTTGCCAAAGAAAACAAGTCTTTTACACTGAACACTGCAAAATATGTTGAATCTTTTTTCCCCAAAAGTTTAGAATATTTATTCTATTTTTTTAATATATATTTTTATTGTTACTTATATCTTTTACATTTTGTATTCCCCTTGGGTAACCCACCACCAATTCACCCGTGATCCATCTCCATGGTCCCTTGTGTCCTTTTCTACTCCATTGAGTGCCCTTATCCACCCCCTCCCCCTACCTCCCAAGTGTCTCTCTCCTATTTGAAGAATCTTAAATAAAATCTAAATAAATGGAAAGATATCATGTGTTTATAAATTGAAAGAATTAGCTGCTAAGATAGTAAAGATTGGTGAGAATTATTGGTGAGAATATTCCAGAATTAGTGAGAATATGCCAGAATTAGTCTAGATATAGAACATAATCCCTGTAAATATTCCAATTTGGGTTTTTTTGTTTGTTTGTTTGTTTGTAAAAATGAGAGCGCCTACCTTCTGTTTCATGTGGAATTAAAAGTGACATCAAATAAAACAATCTTGGAAAAACTCCCAAGGAGCTCGCATGCTTCCTGGTTTCCACATATATCATAAAGTCAGAGTAAACAGAACAATGGGGCACTGATATAAGCATAAAGATACAGATCTGTAGAATAGTGTTGGAAGTGCAGAGAGAAACTCAATGCATTTTCCACATGATATCAAGAAATCGTTTTTATTAAGAATTGATACTGGACTGCCCAGTTATACACACATAAGTCAATACACCTGCATGTTCACTGACACCATATTTAAAAATTAATTCAAGGCAAACTAAATAACTAAATGTAGGTGCTAAAATAATAAAACTCTTAGGAAAAATATTGATGACATCTTCCTGTTCTTGCATTTGACTTCTGTTTCTTAACACGCCAAAAAAAAAAAAAAAGATAAATTGGATTTCATTAAAATTAAAAATTTTGGTACACTAAAGACACATTCAAGATAATGTAACTATAACTGACAGAATAAAAAAAAAAATACAAGTTATATCTGATAGGAGGCTAGTATCCAAAGTATATAATGAACTGCTACAACCTAGCAGCTTAAAGGCAATAAGTCCTTCTTCACAGCAAAATAAACTATCACCAAAATGAAAAGGTAACCTACAGAATCAGAAAATATATATACATATACATATAGACCACACATCTCTTAGGGCACTATGAGTCAAAATATCCAAGGAACTCATACAACTTGATTTAAAAAATGCAATTAAAAAGTGAGCCAATATCCTAAAAAGCCATTTTTCCAAAGAAGACATACAATGTCAAGTGGTTTAACAAGCTGCTCAGTGCCATGGAATATCAGGGAAAGCAAATCAAAAGCACAATGAGGTATCTCTTCACATCTGTTATAATGTCTGTTTTCAAAAGGACAACAGTAAATGCACACTGGCATGGATATGGTCAGAGGGAGCTCTTGTACACAGAGGGAGCTCTTGGTTGAAATATAAACTAGAACAGTCAGGGCCTCCCTGGTGGCGCTAAGGGTTAAGTGCAGCACTATGAAGCTATCCACAGCCACTGCACCATAAGTTCAATGCCCGGCCAGGGAGATTCCCACATGGCGCAGCAGACCTCTCCTGTCTTGCCTGCTGCTCCCCTCAGCAGTGCATTTCAGTTGATCTGCCTGTTCTGCTCCCGCCTCTTTGTCTCTGGTGAATCCTCTCACTGCCCCCCATACCTCTGGCCTACACCTCAGTTCCTGTATGTATAAATAAATAAGTATTTTTAAAAACACACAAAAAAACTAGGTCAGTATGGAAAACAGTATGAAGGTAGCTCACGAAATATCAAATGGAACTACTTCCAAGTCAATAAATTCCCCCTTTCTGCTTAATTAAGTAAGGCTTGATGGCAATTCATTTTCAACTTTAGCTTCAATTTTCTCACCAGTGAAAATGAGAATTGATTTATGTCTCCTTTTTTATTATGTGATATGACCATTCTTCTCATTATAGAGAATAATACCATCAACACCAGTACTTTGAGTGTGGAAATAGTAATAGATTCACAGATACTGTAGAATGTTTCTGCTAAGTCCTCATTGTCATGTTGTTTTAAAGATGAGTAACAGGAAAATTTAACAGTTTTTACAGAAAAAAAAATGACAAATCACTGCCAATAAATATTCAATGAAAGAAAGTATAACTTGCCACAGAACTTAAAATCAAATCAAAGATCAATGACTCCTGTAGCATTTTAGTAGCCAAAAACTGAAACAACAGAATATATTAAAAAATTACTTTAAAATGAAACACATCAATCAATTTAATGATTATAATAAAATCTACAACATTCATATTTGAAAATACAGTTGTTATATGGGTGACCTATACTACCGTTGATATTTTCCAAGGAATGTTTTCAAGTAAGATGTTCAATAGAATCCAGCAGTGCTATCTATTTCAACCTTATTTATATAATTGTGATTGAAATGAAAACAGTGAACAATAAGTCCCATCACATTGAAATTTAACACCTAATACATAATATGGAAAATAATAATACACATATATAATGATTCTTATTTAGTATATTGGCGCCAATTGATGGCCTGAAAAATATCTAACTACCATAGAATTAAAGGAGAAATGATTGGCATAGCAACTATTTAGCCTAAGCGATAAACTAGACATTTTATAGGAGGTTATTTTTCTTAGGATAGATATTATGAAATACAAATGAGGATTGATGGCAGTCTAAATTAAAAAGTCAATAATTCTCCAGAGAACATTTTAAACCATTTGTTACAGTCATTTTTAGTTAGGAAGTGCACTCTATGAACTTGTCTTTTCTTGCTCTTGGCAGCACAGAAAAAAAGAAACTGATGAAGACACCAAGAGTTTGTATGTTGCCCGTATAGTCCAGTTTGTGTCCACTATCACACAAATCTTTAAATAATGCTCCTAATATTTTCAGCAAAAGATAACATATAAAGGTTTTTCTACATACAGGAAATTTCCTAATAATATTCCTTATCTCATTGAAATAACGCAGAAAGCAAACTTTTTAGTTTTATTCAATGCAATAGTATGAAGTCCAGTAACATAACATTGTATGTATATCTATAAAAACATTAAATAACTGAGTACATGTCTATATACATAATTGTATATATAATCCAACCTCATGTTATTGAATTGTTTTTATTCCTATAAAATATGATTAAATAAGTTTCTGGCACTTAAAAGGAAAGGGAATACATGAATTTCATTTGTGAATGACATTTAAGAAAAGAATAAAACCTTATTTATTTACAACATTGCAATATTTATTGGGCAACTTTTTCTGGGTGTACTACATAGTGCTAAGTGATTTTATATGCCATATCTTTATTCTCCTATATATATTAAGACGCTGAGTGAGTTTTGAATTCAGCTTTTGGAATTAATCAAATGGAACTCTGGAAAAAAGGTAACTCTGGAGAGAACTGCCTTATTTGATACTCATTTTAAAGTAAAAGTCCTTACAGAACAGTATCTACTGGAATTTAAATACATGGAATCCCCCCAAAATTCGGAGATTTATAACAGCAGCATATAAGATATATTTGTGACCCTTGAAAAGAATGGATTTTAAAATGAAAAAGTCAATATATTTTTCAATGCATTTATATTTTGGAGGAATATTAATAATTAATTTCAAATAGGTGCAACTCCTCAAATTATGTTACTTCTATCATCTAATTAAAATAAACAACACCATCATGTGATTAAATAAACTGATCTAATAAAAGTATACTTAATTTATCTAATAATTCTTTAAGCATAACATATAAGTAATAAGATAATATATATGGAAAGCTGTTATAAGAATACATACATTAAGCTAATATTTTTAAACTACTTACAGAGACTTAGAAATGGAGTTGTGTAACTTATATATCAAAAAAAGAAGATAAGCAAAATACAATAATGCATAATTCTTAGGCATTTCCTTCCAGAAATGTTGGGATCTATATGGAATTATTTGTAAAACCTCATCAGTTCAAAACCAAGAAGCACTGAGTAATAAAGGCAGTGAGGCATAAAACTGGATAAAGGTCAATGGGCATATTTCTGAAATGTCTGTAATAAATTTATTGTCTTGAAATAAATCAGTATTTATTTTGGTATCTGGAAGGGTCAAACAGGATTCTTCTAATCTAACTAACCTTCTGTTAGAATATTAGAGATTGGGAAACAATGGGAAGACGGTAGCTCTCTATAATGTCGAATGCTGTTTTTTTTTTTTTCCCCTTCTTTCAACATGTACCCTTTGATTTCTTTAGAACTCACTGCACTTGCCAAATGTCTGAGAACAACCTGGGCTATTTGAAAGCTTGATTTTACAGTCCTGACTCTAAAATTCAGATTGACTCTAAAATTCAGACTGACTCTAAAATTCCACTGACCCAAAACAATGAATCCATTCTAACTGAAGAAAACAAAAATAAACTTAAGGTGAATCCTCAGGTTACTGGTATGTAAACAACTAAACCCTGGATATGTTTCTCCTTTTCTGGATGTTATTATCTTGTATTCTTTGGAAGGATTCTATTACTGCTTTTCCACAAATTATTCACACAGCTGCAACTGTTAGAAAAAGGTTCTAAGAAAGCTTGAGGGTAAGAATATAAATGTCTCTGAAGTAGTGCTGACTCACAGCAGCATCTGGATTGTTCTGTTTGTATATGCCTTCTTTTGCCATTAAAGCAACTTTCCTATGAAAAATTACAGACTGGGTTTAATAAATATTTAAAAATGCTACTGAGCCTGTCCAATGCCTTTTGTCTCTGACATTATTAAAGCCATCACTTTCTCTTTAACTTTGTCCCAGAGCAGTCTTTTTATATTCATGACTTTCACACTGCCTCTTGTCAATATTACAAAACTCTGATTACATTATTGCAGCCTTCATAAAAGTGTAAAGGATGCTACTAATATTGGAGGCAAAATATAAATTAGCGGCAACATACTCATGGTCATAAACTTTTGGGATTTTTTAATTAGGTCTTCCTATTTATCCTGTGGGATAGTAACAAATAACAACTTTTTAAGTTATTTTGAAAGAGACAGCTGCTTATCCTAGTTTAATTAACTTAGATCTATTCTGCTAATCCTTAAAATAGTGTATTTTTTTTAAAGATTTATTTATTTATACATACACGCTGGGGTACAGGCCAGAGGCGTGGGGCAGTGAGAGGGTTCACCAGAGACAGAGTGGGGAGCAGAACAGGCAGATCAGAAATACACTGCTGAGGGGAGCAGCGGGCAAGGCAGGAGAGGTCTGTCGCACCATGTGGGATTCTCCCTGGCTGGGCGGCGAAATCGGATCGCGCAGTGCTGACAGCTCCACAGCGCAGCGCTCAACCGCTGAGCCACCAGGGAGGCCCCTAGTGGATTTTTTAAATCCCCACTTTCACAGTATCAAAAACCACCTTTTCAGAAATGCTTACTGAAAGAAAATATAACAAAAACATTTAACATGACACATGCTTTTCTAAATCTGTGAAATAAGAATTAATGAAAATTTGAAGAGCAAACTGGTGTATGCTATCGTTTTTCTTTTAGACTTTACTTATTTTGATTTAATATATGCATAATTTAAAATAATTATCAGGAGAGTCCAAGTTATTTATTGGAGGCAGGGACTATGCAATGGCTCTACCCAACCTGAAAAATTAAAAAAAAAAATATTTATTTATGCATACAAGAATGGGTTGTAGGCCAGAGGTGAGGGAGGGTGAGAGGATTGTGGGGAGCAGAACAAGCATATCTACTGAAATACACTGCTGAGGGGAGCAGCAGGCGAAATAGGAGAGGTTTGCCACGCCATGTGGGTCAGCTCCCTGGCCAGGGACTGAAAACTCACGCCACAGTGGCTGAAGATAGCTTGATAGAGTTTAGACTTTAAGCCCTGTGCCACCAGGGAGGACCCTCCCTACCTGAAAATTTGAATGCATCTCCAATACTCTATGTTCCATGGGATAAAATATTCACTTACTCAGCCTCAATTTCCACATTGTAAAAATTTGAAACCCTTCCTAGGATCAAGCGGATTAAAAGAAACAATAGTAAGTCTCCATACATACTAGACATAAGTCAGCAGGGAATGTTAGGAGTCTTATACACCTTACTTAACAGAAATCATGGGTTTTGCCTGTTACATGGAGAATGATTGTGGCTTAACATGAGAAATGGCAAATTAATTTCACTAGTCCATACTGATTGGACTTCATGGTCTAAACAGGATGCAACCTAAACCCACGTATGCGTTCAATAGGAAAAAAATCAGTATAACAATCATTCAACAATATGTGCCAGGATTAGAAAAGGGAAAAAGAATAAAACTCTACATTTTTCAAACTTTCTTAAAGCGGAAGATATAAATATAAAATCTATATAGATATAATATTTGAATGGATTTATTCAAAGCTATTTATGAAAAAATTCTAAACAGATCAAGTATATGTGTTTTCTAAGATCTTCCTCAATTCACATTTGCTCCCCATTGGCCACATAATTCGAAAGTGCATGTACACAACCTGTGAAAAGGAAATACTTGTTACTGAGAAGTAACAAAGTAACTTGGGGCCCCCTGGTGGTGCAGAGGTTAAAGTCTAGGTGCTATCAAGCTATTGTCAGCCACTACGGAGTTCAATCCCTGGCCAGGAAGCTAACCCCACATAGCACAGCAGAATTATCCTGTGTCACTTGCTGCTCCCTTCAGCAGTGTATTTCAGTAGATCTGCCTGTTCTGCTCCCTACTCTGTCTTTGGTGAATCCTCTCACCCCCTACACCTCTGGCCTACACCCCAGTTCTTATATGCACAAATAAATAACAAAGAGGAAAAAAAAAAGAAAAGTAACTTGCCTTTGCTAGGGTTTAAAAAAATAAGGAAAGTAATACAGATTGTTCAAATATTAAGATTGTGGCAAAACAAAATACATGATTCTGAAGCTTTTGTTCATAATTTTTCAGTTTAAACTCTAGTTAGCCTGATGTTCTTCCACCACCTGTATTAGAAATGAAGAACTTTGGGACACATAAGACCATAAATGTATAATACCTAACATTCAACAGACTGCTTAACAGAATCATGGGTTTGGGGGCCTCCCTGGTGGCACAGCGGTTGAGCGCTGCGCTGTGGAGCTGTCGGCAGCCCGCCACGCCCAGCCAGGGGGGAATCCCACATGGTGCAGCAGACCTCTCCTGCCTCACCCGCTGCTCCCCTCAGCAGTGTATTTCTGATCTGCCTGTTCTGCTCCCCGCTCTGTCTCTGGTGAACCCTCTCGCCACCCCACGCCTATGGCCTGTACCCCAGCTTGTATGTATAAATAAGTAAATCTTTAAAAAAAAAAAAAGAAATCATGGGTTTTGCCTGTTACATGGAAAATGAATGTCAAGAGAGATTTTAGACCATAACCAATATGATTATGTGATGGTATTTTAAAATAGAAAACAAAAGTGCTATGCAAATAGAGAAAAAGGATTCATGATTATATGCTGACGATAGTGCCGATGATAGTGAAGATATTTTCAATAGAAGAGATGCTGAAAATTTCAAATATTAAATACTTTTGGCATATTTTTGTAAAATATTATATGAAAAGCAAAAATAATCAGATTTCAGATATATATCTATAGTTATATACACTTAACTAGTCTAGGAGATATAGATCTATTTTTCAATTATGAGTTCAACTCCGATTTTATCAATGTTGTGTCATAAGAAATTGCCTAATATAAGAACGATTTTTAGATACACTAACATACTAAGACTTTCAGAACAAACTTCTTAATAGGATCAAGATAGATACCTGTAGTTGGAAATAATCTTATTAATACTGTTGCAATATTATAGGTTTTACAATATTATACATAATTATGTACAAAATCATCCTTGTATTTTATATGCCAGTGCTTTCATATTTTTAGATAAACTGAATCCAAGAGGAATTTTTACATTAAATAGTATGTACAGAATTTTAGATTACCAGGTTAACATTTTGTAGCAATCCCATCTCCCAATACTAAACGATGTGTGAGAAGGTCAATTTTTTCCCACAAATTCATCTGAAATGCAGTTATTATTCTTTTTAATTTGGAAAATTCTTCCTCATTTTAAATAAATTGAATTTAATTTATTGCTCCTTGGTTAAGTATGTGTTCATTAACCCATTTGCCATTGTGGTTACTCCTAAGAATTGTCTGTTCATAACCTTTACCCATAGTGTTGCCACCATTTATCTAATCAAATAAGAAGACATTTCCCTAAATGTCATTAGCAAGCCACCAATTAGTCCACAAATAGATATTAACCACAAAATATTTATTATTAACTTTCCCCTCTACTTTATCCTCTCTTTCTACCTTTAGGAAAATTTCTAAACTACTAAACTTAGAAATATCCTAAACTTAGAAACTTCAGTATTTCCAGTCTTTGTTAATGCACAATCTGTTAACTGTTCTTTCTTCTCCACACGATGCACAAATCCATCATCCACCTCAAAGTCAAAATTATTTTTAAATTGATAGTAGACTATTGCTCTAATTTATTCTAAATTCTTTACTAAATCACCCCAATTTCTTTTTCAGAATAACATCTAAACTGCTTAACATAAAATGTTCTTTGTTGTTTGGTATTTTAGGATTCATTTTTTGCCAAGAACTTCTTAAAAACCTGTATTGTTTCCAGGTATAATGTACTTCTTTCTCCTTCTATTTCAACTGCTCTTTCCCGTATTTTCTTCTTCTTCTTCTTTCTCTTTCTCTTTCACCTCCAAATCTTCTTTCTCCTATTTTTCTCTTCCCTTCTATGTATCTCTGTTGTCCTTCCTATCCCTTTTCTACTCATTCTCTCCATTTTTCTATTCATGTTTTAGTTTTCACATGTACACATTTAATTTCATTTTTATTTTTGAGTACACAATAAATTCACATTATTAAAAAATAAATGGTGAAAAGTCTCCCTCCCATCTCTATTTCCAGTAACCTATTTCCCTCCTTCCTCCTGGAAGGAAAGAACAAAGGTTACCAGTTTCTTATGGATTTTGTCAGAGGTTTTGTAAAGATGATGATGATGACGGATAGATAGATAGATAGATTGATTGATCTATCTAGAAATATCTGTATATAGTTATAGCATTATTATAGCAGACAAGTCAAGAAAAGAAAGTGGGTGTACATTATAAAAAAGTAGATTAACGGTTGCCAGAAGCTAGAAGTTGAACACCAAGAGATTGTTAATTGGCAGGGTTACTTTTTGAAGTGGTGAAAATGTTCTGGCATTAGATTAATGATTGTATAACCCTGGGAATATACTAGAAAACACTAATCTGTCACTTTAAAATAAGAGTAAATTACATTGTGTGAGAATTATAGCTCAAAAAGAACACTAAGCAAATAAAGCAAAAAAAAAAAAAAGGAAAGGGAGACTAAGTATAGTATATTAACACTTGTGTAAAGAAAAGTGAAACTATAGTAAAGGTCTGTAATCTCTCCACTTGACTTGGCTCTACCATGTTTCCAAGAATTCCCTCTCTTGTATGGTTCCACAAGAATTATTTTATTTTTGTCAAAGATATGTGGTCAGAAGTAAAAACGGAAGACATATTTGATGTTGGGGCAAGGTCTGCGTGTCTTGTAACTCACACGTGTGGTTGCTTATACGGGGCTGCCTCACAGCTACAACTGTTCCACTTTTCCTCAAGCATTATACATTCCTGGACATGATCGTTATTTGGTTTTGCACAAAAGTGACCCAGAATCTCAGTACACTCACCTCATAAAGCTGAGAATTGACCTAGATACCAGGCTAATCTAATAGGTTCCAGTTTAAGCTCTCTGGTTTGTATTTTCCCTTACTTTTCCCCACTTTATCTCTATTTCCTTTTCCAAGTCCCTCAGTTTTGTTTCGTTGGCCTACACATCTGTCTCAGGCTAGTATCACACTATCTTGGTTATGTTACTTCCTGGTATCATTCTTATTTTGCACATCATAAATTCCTCAAGTTAGTGTATCATCTGAGCAATGACTGGGGAGATTTGGAGAATAGGGCAGCTTGTATTCAATACATGGAAGTTAGAGTACCATGAAGAGTGACAGCAAATTCGTCAAAGAATATAACTATCACTTGCTCACTACTATATCCTCAGCATCTAAATATTGCAAAATAGATGTCAATCTACAGTTGTAAAATAAATTACAGATGTGTGAGTAAATGAATGAATAAGAGCTTGATATCAGCTTCCTGTTTTATTAGTTACCAACATAACATGACGTTGTTGGCCTTAATTTCACTTTGCCTTCATTTTTGCCGCTCCTTATTAAGGATGTGGTTGTCTTTGTTGTTTCTGCTCTGATCAGTCACATCACTTCCTCTGCTATGCCTGCTGTTGATGGCCTGTGTCACTTGAAACATACAAGTCGATCAAAGCCTAGGGGTTCTTGGATATTACTTCTGCTTTCTGATCCTTTCATTTTTGTAGTCTTGTGCCTTAGTTAACATGCAGTATTTCAAAAAACTAATAATTCAATTATCACCCTCCCAATTTGGTAGGAGAATACATAGTTTTAGCCATGTGCATAATAGCAAATGTGGAAAAATTAAAAGTACAAATTAGAATTACTGAGATAAGACAATCCAACTTGGGTTTTCTAAAGTGTAGCTCATTATTATAGATGATAAAGCCAATGTAAAATATGCAGAAAAGTAGTCATACTAAGTAGCTAAAAGGAAAATATTCAAAATTTACAATGTTAAAGTATTATCTGTACATTAAAATTGAATGAGTAAAAAAGAAACAGTTATTCATCATTCATCACATATGTATCCTTTGCCTAAGTCTTTTAGGAGATAATATTTAATATTAAATTTTCTTTATCACTTAAGAATGGAATTTATTATTATTCAAATGAATGATAGTGAATCTTATAACCAATATTATCAAAAGTACACTATGAATCATACACACATATATCCCTTTCATACATATAACTTTTTAACTAATTCCAGAATTTAACATTACCCAATAATAATTTAAAATAATAGTCACAACTAAAAGGGATCACTGATTCTGGAAATACATTCTTATGAAACTACAGTCTTAGTTTCCCTTACATAAAAACTGTAGTTTTCAGTTTTATCAATAGATGGCACTACTATTTACCATATTTTTTTGCTACACAATAACTTAAAATGTTTGCTAGAATATATCAGTTAATTAAATAACATATTTTCTACTTTCTCAAGAACTTACTCTCAATAAACAATTTGTTATTTCCATGTCATTGTGATGGGTTATTTTAAAATGTTCACTTTCAAAGTGAGAAAAAATTTTCAGAATACTTAATTACTGTATCATACATTGTTATCATCTACAAAATTTTCCAGGTAGTTTCTAAAAATCTATTATTATTATTGTTGTTGTTGTTGTTGTTGTTATTATTACTACTATCATCATCATCATCATCATCATGAAAACATTCTGACTTATAATAGCATTTGTGGGAAAGGTGTCAGTTGTAGTGGCTGGAAATGGCACTATCACCAGTTGTTGTTCTTGCTCACTACTTGTTTTTATATTAAAATAATCAATGGTCTTAAAAAGTGAGTTGGAGTAAGCTCTTAAATGTGAAGAGCATAAATTAGCTAACAAGACCAAGTTTACTACTGATAGTCATAAATGACATATTTTCAATTGCTAATCTCTTGAGCAACTATTTGACACTATTGATATCTATTGATATCTATTGATATCTATTGATAACTATTGATATCTGTATTTTCTCATGATGCCTATTCCCAAGTCATCACTATGGATGCCAGTGTATAGCAAACTTTCTATTTATCCTCTGGCAGCGATTATTAAAGCCAATTTGTACTAGTTGGAAATGTGGACCTAGATGTGAAGACAATCTTTTCAGGCCTTCTTAATTACATTAAAATATTCAGAACCTTCCAATCCATGATGATTTCTCATTTTCTTCTGGTATATCTTGCCTGTCATTGTCATCATTTTCACCAAAATTAGCGATAACAACATTTACTTTTTAAACTTCATCTATATAGAGTCTTGTATAGGCACAAAAGATAGAAGTATGCTTATCTAATAATCTCAACTAAATTAAAACTCCTTGTACTTATTATCATCTCAATAAAGATACTGAAATACTTGCACACGTGGGGAAAATGCAATGTGCATGATTACACATTTCTCTCTGACTCTTTATCTAGAAGCGTATCAGTCCTACTATTAAGAGAACATTTAAGCAGGCCAGGATAGCTGTGTGGCCCATTTTGAAACAGTTCTTCCTTTGCACTTACACACCACTTCTTGAATTTGACACCTCAGATTCGAAAAGCCTACATGAGTAGAATCTCTGTCCTTGCTTATGTTACCAGAGCATTTAAGGGATGACCTAACCTGCTGTGAGAGTAATCCAAATACTGATTTCATCCTGGTGTATCTCAAGACACAAATTGTATAGTTGAATGTAAACTGGCTGACTTTTACCAACCTAAAAGCCAGTCAGCTGATTACTTACTTTAGTAAGTAAAATCGAATTTCAATCCAACAAAACAGAATCTATCAATAAGAATTTCTTTATTGTTTACTATTTACAAAATGCAAAATTAAGCCTATAGAGGAAGCAAAAAATGTATGAAATGTGGCCCTTATTCTTTAAATATTTAATTATAAAGTTTTTAAACATTAAAAACTAAAGGGAAGGTGTTGTGAAAATCAAATGAATCGCTTCTAATGAAAAAAATGCCTAGTAATATAGTATGTCTGAGGTGAAAATATTATGTGAGCTGCATGGCTGACTGATATGTTACATGAATAAACTACATTAAAAATAATATAAAAACTATGTAAATAAGAAAAGAAAAAAGATTTATTAGTTTAAGGAACTCATAAAAGCTGGTATACAAATTGTGAACATGTGATTCTGTGTTTTTTCAGGACACAAATAAACAGCATAGTATTGACTGAATCACTGCCATAAATATGTTCTGTTTCATTGCTAAGTTAATTTCTAAAATGTTCTTTCCATTTGGTTAAGTCTAAAATTGATACAGGTATCAAATAATGAGATCACATATATGGATACTGTAAGGCAGATAAGGCGATCTCCACAACATAAAGATTACTTCAATGAGTCCAGCCATGACATGTCTCAGCTGCCTGAATTACAGTAAGTCATTGTTTTGAAATTTGAAAATGTTGTGCTATTTTGTATTGAACTACAATTTAAGCATAATAGGAAAGAACCTCATAAATTATGCACATCAAATGAAAAACTCAAGAAAACACTATCACCAATAAAGGTAAAACAACACAGGGAAAAGATTAGACAAATTTGTTAATTTAAATGAAGTAAAATTTATTTTTAGAACATATGGATTAACACGTACACATGTAAATTGCAAAAGGTACTTAAAATCTAATTAAGCTATCTTGAGAGTGCCCTCATGTTAAATCTTTAAGATCAAATAAGCCTCATTATCACATTAACCTTCTTTCGACTCTCTTGTTATACAAGTGTCATTACATTAATTAGTCATTATACTCTTCTTTAAGTGCTGGCCACCTCATGAGAGTTTTGTAACATTACTCAGTACTAGTATACAGAAATGATCTATAAAATATCACTTCTATTGACCCATGTAAGGTCCAGTAAACCAAGTCATCCTAATTGAAGTATCCACGTAGGTATAATCAGACTATAATTTTGTAAAGAAAAATAATGGTGTATAAGTGAAAAACAAGATTAAGTGCCTTTACTTGCCCATGAAAGAACATAAATGTATATTTGCTTATACCATAAAAGAATTCTGGCTGAATGAATTTAGGTCTGAATCAATGGTAGGTTAGTACAAAACAACAGAACCTGAGAATGAGTCATCTGCCTGAGAGATGTGCGCCTATTAACACAAGACACACACGTATTCAATCCATGTAGAGGACTCTCTCTCTTGTCCAGCTTACTAAGTCCTCCAATAGGAAGGGGGACAGAACATCTATCTCTTCATGTGTTTTCGGAAAGGCTGGGCACAGGTAATTTGTCCCTTCTCACATTTGGGTCTTGGTAATATGAGACCAGCAGTACTGGCTCTGCTTCTGTGGGCTGATGTCTATAGCTGTCTAGCAATGTCTGTGACTTTGTGGACAGTTCAAATATAGCAATTAATTTAACAGCCATATATTTCGACCACGTTCTCTAAGCAACTGTTTCCATAGAGTATATGATATTTTGTCCTTTGTATGACACACTACTGCATCTTTCTGCTCACTGATTTTGTAGGCAAGATGACAAGGACGTGAGAGTTGTACTATTTACTTATCTCCTGAATGTCCAGTATCTGATGCTTTAAGGAAGTTTGAGAAATACACATAGTAAAATGTGGGTGACACAAATCACATTAGGAGGAATCAAGCCTTTTGAAATGGTTAGAGTGGGTAACTTAGTCTTGAAGGTATATGCTTTGGAGAATTTCACTTTTAAATAGTAGGAAAGTTGATTTGTATAGGTTGGTAACTCGGTAGGGGACTTTAAACTATAAGCTTTAACAAATATAGGCTAATTAAATTTGATCCCATTAGGTGAATTTTTCCCCATAAGTGAATAACTGTGTTTATGCTGGCAGAGCTTTGTCTAACAAATATAAGACCTTAGGATGCAGGTCACCCTGTATGGGCTGGCATAGCTCAATTTTGAATTACACAGGTGCACTTTGGTCTGGCATTACAATGAGGGCTGGGGAAGGTACTTTGTTATGTATCGGTAAGTGGCTTTTGCTATGTTTCTCAACTAGGTCTGTAGGCAGCATTTTTCTGATTTTTGACTAATGCCGAGGCAGGTAATTTCCAATAGTGATACAACACATTAAGTATAGGTTATAGCTTTGAATTATTAGTAGCAGCCCTACGTAGGCAGCACTAAACAGACTACCCAAATTCCCTTAACTACCTTTAGTTACAAAGGAGGTATCTCGCAGAGCTAAGTTCCTATAAAGAGAAGCTTGTTCAAAGGCTTGGCGACACCAGTCTACTTCTATATGGTAAGAAGTGCCGCGGTTCCCTTCTTAATTATATCAACTCTGAGTATGGCTTTAGACTGCAAATGTCTCCAATGTGTCTTCAACAAAGGAAATATTAAATATATATTGTTAGTAAACAGACACAATGCACAAATTATTTTATATTAGAGATACAAATCCCAAAGTCTGGGTAAAGGAGCATTGCAAGTTTAAAGCATATGACAACAATTAATGTTCCATACCTCCACTGTCTGTAAGAATTAGTTTTGCAGTTTTACTCAGTAGATCAAGGAGCTGAAGTGGTTTAAAATACATACTTTAATTTTTCTATTGAGGCATGAAGAATAGAAAGCGAAAACAAGATAAAGAACAAAAGACTGATTAAACTGGAGAGAGATTTATTTAGAAGAACCTCTTAGATAAAAGAGCAGTCATCAGCTACGAAAGGAAATTAGATTTTGAAATCTAACACACACATATACAGGCACCATACAGAAGCCACTCTGAGGACTAACTTCTGTTAGAAAAGCTATCATTGGTTAAATAGACTGTCCTTGTTCCACTGCATTTTCTTTGCTCCTTTGTCAAAGATTAGCTGTTCATAGATATGTGGCTTTAATTCTGGGTATTCTATTCGGTTCCATTGGTCTTTCTGTCTGTTTTTGTTCCAGTACCATGCTGTCTTAATTATTATGGCTCTGTAGTATAATTTGAAATCAGGGAGTGAAATTCCTCCG